>WUAP02128822.1:0-14319 GCA_015163945.2 Stichodactyla helianthus | reverse complement strand
AAAAAGCGTTAACAGCCGTTAAAATAGGCCGTTTAACGGTAAAGCGTTAAGACACGTTTTCCCATGGAAGGTCACAAATGTCAATCAACACCTTACCAACCATTTACTGTATGGTGCATATAGTTCACAATAGCCAAGAAAGTGGAACCCAATCCCAGGAAAATTCCTGTTCCTTTGGGATTGGTACTGGTATATTGTTCCCTAAAATTAAATATCTGCTATACCTCACCAGGCATCATCACTTGCTAGAGAATCTCTTCTATCCATTACATCAGAGAGGGCTGGTGCATGGTTCAAGGAAGAGATAAGAACTTTGGGAGGTCTGGATCACATTGTTGATGCTGGTAAGTATGAAACAGATATAACACCATGTGGTCATGTCTTAGAAATTGTATTCTAAAGGGAACACCACACATAATTTATACTGTATAAAATATGTAATATGTGGTAAGATTTTGTATGACTATAAAAAGCTTGTGGCATGAACACGGGTGTGACATGGTCAAGGCACGTCAAAATTCTAGAAAACATCATGGTTGCAACAAGGCACACATACAGCAGAGATTATTCTGCAAGCTTTTCACAGGAATTCCTTTCACAGTCATACAAATTCTGCTCCTTTTTCCATCACTGTGACAGTCTGACTACATGTAGTTTAAGAGTGAATGGTTTGAATCGTTTCCTCACTCTGAAGATGACTTCCGCTCAGGTTGTCGAAACGTCAGATGTCAACAACAGTCTTTCTCAAGACTATACTATACACCCAGACGATCACACAACACCAACATACATGTAGTTTGCTTATACTGAAACAATTATGCTGGTCCTTGTGGGCCATGTTTGGAACTGCCCATTTGGCTGTGTCATGTACCTCATGAACTTTTAACTCGTAACCCACCTGGCTCCAGGTAATTGTTAAATGGTCTCAAATGGGAAAACACATTCTATAAGTTGAAAAAGGTTGACTATTATGTCTTCTAAGTACTTGATTATACAGCCATGTAAAAATTATTCGACAAATTTTGTTTTTCAGTGACAGAATGTGTTGATTGGTTGGTGGACATACATGGTAACTTTATCCAGAGGGATCAAGACTCACAGGCCAAAATACAAAGAGTCAACAAGAGTTTAAAATTATTAGAAAACGTAAGAAAATCGATTTCTTTTTTTGTTTGTTGGTCTTCTCACAATTAGAATAACCATGGAAAGAGGGTCCACAATAGGTATGGTGGGATGCAAGATCTGACTTACTTTAATGAACATAATTTGTGTGTTAAGTTATTAACAGTGGGAAAATAACCAAAGTTAAGGCAGGATCAGGTTTGCTCCAAGAAATTGGACAGGATAATGGAATTTTGTGAAAATATTGGTGGAATGGCAAAATTATTGTGGACCCTATGGATGGACCAGTATTATGTAGACCTGTTATGTAATTTTGATAGTGAGTATATATTATTTATTAAACAAAGTTGTGTAATATGGCTGTGTATTTTTATGAGTCAAAAATATACTGAAATAACGAGTAAAACTGCACAGCCGTATTATACAACTTTCTGTGTAATAATATACACTTAATGTCTGATCTCAAGGGAAACAGTTAGTTTTGTTTTCCTGAGAGGCTTGAAGACTCAAGGGAAAACAAAACTAACTGCTTCCCGAGGGATCGGACATTAAGCATTTTGTTATATAGTGACAGAGAAATGATTCCAAGCCATTCAGAAAGTAAAAAGAATTTATTCGGTGGGTAAGCAAAAGGTAAACAAAAGTTCTGGACTCTGGAATCTGAAGCGGTTTTCATCGGCTTTCTTGTTTCTGATTCATGGAAGATATCACACCACAGGAGTAATCACGCTCTGATCATGTGCACTGGGCTGTGTGCTGGTTTATTTTCCCTTTCCTTTTCATGTGCTACTTGTATCCCGACCGGGAAATAAGTGGTTATTTCCTGCTCAGAATACATTTAGATTTAGTTAATACCACGTGATCATCTTTCAGCCAATGACAGCATTCGTTATATCAGGAAAATCCATAGCTATATAACAATTTGTTTTATTATACAACGAATATCAATGCAAAAGAATGCAAAAATAGACATTTTATTTACCAGTTTGCAAACTGTATAATAAGAAACTAGGATGTTTGCACTTGTTTTGGCTAATATTTGCACTTGAAAACGAGTGGTTGTATAATAAAAGAAGGTATACCAATCTAGTACTGTAGCTGAGTGGCAATCCATTGATAGTGATTCACCTTTCGACCTCAGTCATGAGATGATGGTAGTCAACCATAAATTAGCAAGATCAGCTTTGGTCAGCCAACTCATTTGGTACTTAACTGCCAGAATGGTCTACTCTGGAATAAATTATTCAAAATATAGATTGAACAAGAAAACTAACCCTAATATTTGGATTTTCATTGAGTTTCATTTCTGCATAAATTTTTAGATTACTTATGAAAATGCTGCCAACCAAAAGTATTTAATCCAATACAAAAATGGTGGATTAGCCAGAGATCTTGCCAGGTAATTTGATATAATACAAGCCAGCAAAATTATTATGCTATTGTTGCAGTTGACATGACAATCAGGCAAGAGTTGAGAGAAAATGAGGAAGGCTTCTCTGTCTGCATTCTATTCTTTCACTAACAGAGTGGAAAAGCATTTATCTCTAAAGGAATAGCCTTCATTAACTTTTGTTTTTTTGGTTGCATGATCACACACAATAAGAGTCAAGGCTCTGGGGAAACAATGAAATAATGGTAATTATTCTTTTGTTTCCCTGGAGCCTTGATCTAGATCTTATTAAATATGATCACTCAACCAAGATATTGCAAGTATTGACAAGTGAATGTTTTCCTATAGGTTTACTAAGCTGTGTGTGAGTACCATCACAGAAGGTCTTGGTGCTGGCAGTTCATCTTCTAGTGATTTGTATATTCACAATGAAGCAACTGTGGATGATTGTCTTTTTAACGTTCTCAAAGTTTTTCTTAATCTTTCACATGACTGTGGTAAGTACTTTTTGCTTACTCTCAGGAGTTGAAAATCTAAAAACTGAAAAAATATTACCTGACCATTAACCTTCACTAGAGTTTTCCCTTCTCTTTCCCTTCCCTTCACTACCCCTGGGCTTTCATTAATCCCTTTCATTCCCTCTCCTCTTGCCTTTCATTTATCCCTTCCATTCCCTCTCCTCTTGCCTTTCATTTATCTCTTCCATTCCCTCTCCTCTTGCCTTTCATTTATCCCATCCATTCCCTCTCCTCTTGCCTTTCATTTATCCCATCCATTCCCTCTCCTCCTGCCTTTCATTTATCCCATCCATTCCCTCTCCTCTTGCATTTCATTTATTCCTTCCATTCCCTCTCCTCTTGCCTTTCATTTATCCCATCCATTCCCTCTCCTCTTGCATTTCATTTATCTCTTCCATTCCCTCTCCTCTTGCATTTCATTTGTCCCTTCCATTCCCTCTCCTCTTGCCTTTCATTAATCCCTTCCATTCCCTCTCCTCTTGCCTTTCATTAATCCCTTCCATTCCCTCTCCTCTTGCATTTCATTTATCCCTTCCATTCCCTCTCCTCTTTCATTTCATTTATCCCTTCCCCCTTGCCTTTCATTAATCCTTTTTCCTTTCATCTTTCATTTACTTGGTGATGATATATTTTTCTTTTTAGATGAAGGAAGTGTTTTGATTGGCCAGCAGGAGGGGCTTTTATCTTCACTTTTGTTTTCTGTCTTACAGGTGATTCTAAGATGAATATCACTAATTGGATAATTTTTAATTACTGATTACAATTAAGTTAAAATTAGGCTTTGAATTTCATGATTCTTCCTTATTAATCAACTAACCATATTTGTTTTGGTTTCCTTGGTGATGATTTATACAGTTGCCACAGTACCTGGAAGCGAGCAAGAGATTTGATCTGCATGTATTGGTAAGTCCTTTTCATTTCCTTTTTTTTTTGAGAATTTATATGATATAGCTGGGAAAACTAAAACACCAGTGTGCAGATCATGGAGCAACAGTTCATAGGTTTTTAGCCAATCAGAATGCATGTTATTTGTGTTATGTTTCAAAGTATATTATAAAATAGCTATAATGATATAATGCATGCTCTGATTGACTAATGTGATAGATAGCATGAAAAATATGTTTTCCACAAAAGCATATCGTTTTATTTAATAAGAAGCTTCATAAAATCCTTTTTATCTTGTTCTTTGTTGTTTTATCAACAATTGAGGTTTCCAGAAATCCCTCAAAAGGCTTAGGTTCAGACACACAATAAGACATTACTTGTGATTTTGCTTGCAACAGGGTTTTTAGGGAGTTGTCACACATGGTGACTTCCCTTGTGGCATTACATAAAATTTGATGCAAGCAACATCACATTTAATAATTGCATAAGTTAGCACACAGAGTGATTTCCCTGTAACAAGTAATATTGCAGGACAGTGTGGCCTTAAACCCACAGCACTTAATTCTAAAACTTCTCCCTCTTCTCACAAGATCCTAACCATCCCCAGTTTTGATAATTCCTTATAATATTCATTTCTTATAGGGTCTTGGCTTATTGATCAACTTAGTGGAACACAGTAAACAGAACATAGCAACTCTGGTTCAATTGAAGACAGATCCCTGTCATGAGAGTCAAAACACTAGTACTGATAGCATAACTGACTCTGATGGTCAGATGGGTTCAATTGAAGCTTTAATGCAGTTATTCATTGTAAGAGAACAAGCATCTAGAGATACTGACCAGATGACTTCGGCCCTGTCGCCAGAAGGTAATATAGAGGTGGAAGGATTCATGGGTGGGTGAGTGGGTTTGTGGGTGAATGGATGGATGGAAAAACCATCTGACCATTAGGTACTCTCCATAGTATGCTTCTCTTATAATCACAATAGTGGCTCTTGTCTAATCTTTTTATGTTTTATGGTGAAGATGAAGATGAGGAAGAAGAAGTCCTTAAACCAACAAAAGATGGGCTTGGTTGGATTTGCGGCAAGGACATTGATGTTTCAATGAATGAAAGCATAAAGAACGAATCGTCAATCTCCTCACCTGTCAAAAAAGCTGGCAAGAAAAATAATGACCAAAATCTTGAAGATGAAATTGGGAAAGGTAATACAATTTGCTCTTTTTAAATGAAATATTTGCCTCTGTGCCAAAAAGGTTTTTATGTTTTCCTGTGGACATTGTTATTGTACGTCCCAAGGGAATTTTTGATGCACATGAATTTGTGTATTACATAACAACACTATTATGTGACCCCCTTGTTCCTGGTCAAAGGTCCATTTGAGTGTTCTTCAATGTCCATTCACTAAATTTACTCTTGGAGGAAAGACTTAACTTTTTATGGTGCACCTTCCTGAATTGCTCAAATGACTTCAAAACAATTATATTTTTAATTTGAGATTTAAAAGACCAAGCAACTGTAATGACCAAAATCTAGAAGATGAACATAAATCTTGGTCTTGATGAGGTACAATATGATGCTCAACCTCATCCATTAATTGTTTAATTCTAGCCTTGGTGATAGCTGGCAAACACATGGAAGACAGCATGGTTGCCTCATATGTTGCTTTGCTGTTGGGATGCATTTTACAGGATAACAAGGTAGGTTTTACTTGCATGTACCAGGTATTATGAAGCAGTTAGTAAGTGGTTGGTAAGGTTTTAGTAAATGCCATTCACATTAGCCCTCACTTGTCCCACACAGTATGAAGGAAATAAAATCAGGTTTTATTCTGCACAGGGCTGACATGCATAGGAACTGGTCAAAGATTAGGATAGGACAGTTACACTTGAATCCTTTAAGTTAATAGGTTTCTTTAGGAGTGAAACTCATTTTCCCATTATTAGTTGTTAAGTACTTTTTTCTGAATTTCATAATACTTTTAATTAACAGGCTAATGAAGCTCTCATCAAAAGTCTACTGCCAGACAGAGACTTTACACTTCTTGTCGATGTTTTGAAAAAGTTTCTAGGATTTATGAGATTGACTGTAAGTTTGCATGTATATCTTTATTAATGGTCTCTATATAGGCTGTTTGCATGATGGCATAATTAACTGCCAAGGGATTCCATACAGCAGTTTTCACATGAGTGGGTCATGGGAATGGTACTGACTTACAGCACATACACAGTGCAGTATACCATAACACTAAAATGGTTTCCCATTGTTTTGTGTGAATCATCCAATCACAATATGGAATTACCATTACAGTAAAATAATGGTTCACTATGGTACAGCTACAAATTGGCCTTACCCTTTCCCACTTATACAAAATCACTCAACCTAGACAACTAGACAGCTGTTTAATAGCTCTTATTACAGATGCATGCAGATGAGATGCAAATAGGACAATAAAATTACTTTTGTCTGGAATATTGTTTATTTGCACCTGTGTAGTGTCATTTGTGGCTCAAGTGCAGTGAGGGACATAAATGACACTACAAGGGCACAAATGAACAATATTCCCGACAAAAGTAATTTTATTATCATTATTATCAATAAACAAACTACATAAGTGGCTAAAATCCACTGGATGAAGAACCAAAAACCAATCAGCTCAAGGCCAAACTATAAGTGGATAAAATCCACTGGATGAAGAACCAAAAACCAATCAGCAGTAGGGCTGATAATGCCATCATCAGCCCACTAGAGTAATTTGCAGCCTGCTGAGCATGTGTTTCTGAGAGGGCAGTTTTCTGTTTGGCCTTGTATATTGGTAATAATAAGCCTTCATGCATTGTGTTGACCTAAGGGACTCACTTGAATTATTCTTAAAGCAAAAGATTATCTCATTGCCAGCTCAGCTGTAATAAGAGCTATTGCTTCTCTTCTTCACCCACCCTTCCTCCTGCAATCTGAAAAATAAACAGTTCCCCAAGTGCGAATATCTGTAGTCTTACACTTCCATTTCTCTGGCTTTTCTTCTTCCAGAGTGGAACTAGTGGACATGCTATAGAGAAGATTCTAAAAGTATTACAAAAATGCTGTGAAAACAAAGATTAATACAGCCAAGATACAACATTTTATACAGTGTAACTTACTCTACTCTTCCTTGTACATAGATTATATTACAAGCACATGAAGCCATAATACAAATGTATGCATGATATTCTGATATTACCTTGGCCTAGTGTAGCCTCTTCAGCAGGCATCTATCTTTTTTGTTCCTTTGATGTATTGGGCTTCCTGTGCTTAGAATGAGAATAGGGGGACTGAGGAGAGGTGAGAAAAGAGAAAAAAGAAAAGATGTTATCTCATCTTTCTCTCCCTTCACCTACCTAGCTACTAGTCCCTCTCTACCAGCAACACATGAAATCCTACATATAAAACTTCTTGGAGACACCTGTGGAGGAGCTATGCCTAGTGGTAGTTGTACTTCATTTAGTGCAGTTAGCATACAGAATATCAAGTGCTTCCCCCAATGACGTCTCAAATTCAAATGCTCACTTTGCATGCTGGGGGTTGTGGTGATGCATTTATCTCAAACTGAAAAACAATACAAGCATTGTGAGTTTGTAACTTGACAAAAGTGAGATGAAGTGTCAAAAAATATGCTCTTTTCTAGTATATTTAATTTGAATTTAGCTTTTCTGAGCATATTTTTTTCAACCTCTGACATAATGTGGAAAGGAGTCTTGAAACATTGCTAATTATAATAGTCTCCAGTGAGAGGTGAATTCAAAAGGGGGGAGGGGTGGTCTCATACTTTCTAATAGCCCACTTTCAATATTTTGGTTGAGTGATCACACACAAATGCATCTATATCGAGGCTCCAGGGAAACAAAAGAATAATTACGATTATTTCTGTTTCCCCAGAGCCTCGATTCCGTTCTTATTGTGTGTGATCACTCAACCAAAATATTGAAAGTGGACTATTGAAACCTGATTTTGGCAATCAAAGCACCTAGCATGCATTCACATCTGTTATATAAACAGGGTGGCACAGGGCGTTATGCGATGTGATTTGGGCTAAAATAAGTGTGTGATATGTGAAAATAGCAAATTTGTGAGCATGATTCATGAATTCATGAAAACTTGACTTTTTTAATTGTACCACAGACATTTCAATTTTATAAGTGACATGAAGTTTAGAAATTTTGTGTCACCCTCTATGAGGGGAAATGGAGAAGGCGTTGTTTTTTGAAAATCAGAATGACATCCCAACAAAGAATTCATATGAAAACAATAGATTTAAAGCTATAAAAGCAATACCCTGCAACAGAAAAGAACCTAAATGGGCATACATTGCCATTCTAGTCGCAATAGGAGTTTTAAATATGTTTTGTATGTGGACTTAATAAGAGCAGGCAAGTTACTGGTATATTGTCTTGATGATTCCCAAGTCCAGTTTCCTCTTTGTGGGGTTAACATTAAACATTCAGAAGCAAAATGCATTCTCTCAAACTGAAACTTTTCTAGTTACTGTAATTCTAATAAATCTCTGATTTGTCTCATAACACATTTACTTTTCACAAAGACAAAATATTTCAGCACTAGATTTTTAAGGCTCCTGGTAACACCAGCACTTTTGTTGGATAACTTTCTCCAATTTTTGTGAAGTAAAACGTTTTATCAAGACACAGAATATATATTTTCTGATGTGCAAGCTTATTCTTCAGACACCAGTCTTTAGTGGCTGCTGAATTAATTCTCTTAAAAAAATGGGAACTGAAATGCTTCGTACATGGGAATTCATTATTTTGATTTTAATGTTTTCAGGAATGGAATCCTACATGTGTTAAGTTAGAAAATGATCACACCAAGCGCTGGTGCACATTTTCTTATTTTGCATGGCCGCACCATTATAATGTATCATCATCATCAATATTAATGCTTTGAAATTTTTTTCTTCAAATTTTCATTGCCAGAAAACAAAAACAATTGTCTAACAGTAGAGTTGTCTCTGGCTTTAAATTGTTTATTCCAGACGTTTAGCCAAACTTAAGTCATCCCCAGTGAAAAACAGTTTGAGGAAGTCTAGAGTTGTAGTCAAAATGTCTGTAATCAAAGGTCAGAGACAACACTACACTTGAGTATATCACGAATCTTGACTGCAACTACACAAAAAATAATTGTAAAATAATTTAAAATATTTTTATCTAATTAAGTTAGAATGATGTGCATCACCATGCAATAATGCATTAATCATCCTATTGCATACACTTCCAGTAATTTTTAGCACTTTTCTCAACCAACTAATTATTAATGCATTTATATATGTGTGTCAATCTTTTCAGCATACTTTCCCTCTTTGGACAATAAAATTATACATGTATAATTATACTTCCGATGAAGGGCGAAAGCTCAAAATGTCAGTAAAGTTAAGTATATTTTTCTTCTTTTTTTCATGGTGTTACAGATTTCCTTTTATTGGTTATTTTATACATGTACTGATGATCAAATATGAATTATTTTGCTTCATAGCATGTTAGTGTGATGTAAGCCTTTGTCATTCATTTACCAACCAGAGATTGATTGGTTGGTGGAACCTAGCAAATTGTGAAGAACTTTAGTGAAAATGGTTGGCATATTAACATCACAATGGTTTTGTTGCTAGACAACAACTATTGCTATTGTGATCTCTTGTATTCTGCCACTGTGCAACCATGTACCCATCAATAACTAAGGCTAGAGTGATTTTACTTCAAAAGCGAAAGTGCAATATTCAAACATACAGTATACACACTAACTATAATATCGCAGGTATTGTGATTAGAGTGGTTTTCATTAACCTGTGAAATGCACTTTGGTGTATTACACTTTATTACACTTTTCTTTTGCTTTTTATTGTGTCTAACTAGATTACAACCTAATTAGTACACTATGTTTCACTGGTTAATGAAAACCACTATCTAATAACAACAATTAGCATACGTAATATTTGAAAAAGCACCAAAATGAGGCTATAGTTGGTTGTGTCTGCCAAATTCAAGTCTTGCAGCAGCATATTGAAATATCTTACAACCATAAATGGTACATAATGTCCAATTTTTGCAAAAATGCTAATTTTTCTTTCAGCTGTGTCAGTGTCGAGAAACGTAAGTGAGCAGAAAAATGACTGACTCCCATAACATGATTAGGTCTTCTAGCCTGCTACTAATTACTAAAATTCACATGGTCAAGTAAAACCTGAACTACTGACATTTTCATTTCCCTGTCTCTCACTGCTGGATCATACAAAAATTTGATCAGTGATCATCAGCAACTGTGAACACTTCTCATTGTTCATCAGCAATCATACTTAATGCCCATTATGCCAACTGGCATGTAGGGCAGCAACAAAGGCCCTCATCATCATCAATCATAGATTTGCATGATTTCGACAATGTGGCAATTGACAGCAATAATAGAATCAGCGTTTAGGGACTTATCATTAGTGGGGCAGAGCACCGCCAATTGAGTAAAGGAAAGGTCATCATTGCTCCTCAAAATGGGAGGGGTATCAAAAATGTTGTGATTTTTGGGGCAGTTCACATTTTTTGGTATTCGAGGGGAGGGATTGATTATTTCTTGAATGAAGAGGGAGTGAAAAAATGATTGTATAGTAAAAATGAAATGCAGCTCCCTTCTAATGAATAATAGGCCCTTTGCAGGACCCGTCACGTGATGCGTTGCCACGTAGCAACCAGAACTGACTGGCAAGCGGATTCGCGCGAGAATCGAAATACAAAGCTTTGTATTTTTCGAAGTCAAAACAATCTTACAAATAGACAAAATCACTCATAAATAGCAAGTCCACATCGCACATGTTTCCATTCAAAGCTTTGTATTTCGATTCTCGTGTGAATTCACTTGCCAGTCAGTTCTCGTTGCTACGTGGCAACGCATCACGTGACGGGTCCTGCAAAGGGCCTATTATAAGGCCCAATTCATAATGAACTTTTTTGTACCGAACCTATATTGCCTCTTTAGGTTGACCCAATTACCAATAGGATCAATGCTCATTCAAACTACATCATACTTATCATACCAATTGTTTTGCACCAAATACACTGAACTGTACTGCACATAGTCAGTAAAACATACTGCTGACTTTTCACCTAAATTTCAATATATCCATTCAGTTTAGCACAAGAAGAGCTCAACATTTGAATCTAGAACTTTTACCTTGCAGTGCAACTGGCACAGTCAAACTCATTACTGTGTCATACCTAATTCAGGTGTGCTGAACTCAATTGATTCAGATGTTGAACTTTTCATGTACCAAATAATGACAATAAGGTTCAGCATGACAAAAGCATGGCTTTGGAATTGGGCCTCAATCTCTCTAATGATGAGTGATAAGTGATAGTTTTTCAAATCTTTTATACTACTCCTACATGCATACTGTATAGACATTTTAGATCTTGGTTTTGTTTTCCCAACTCTTTCCCTTCAATATTCAAATCCCTGTCCTTTCTGGATTACAATTTCTATTTTCCCATCCAGCCTTCCATTTCTTCATCTTTTTTGATCTGCCTGCAGTTCCAAGTTCAGTTCTCCGATTCTCAGTTTGTTTCTTTCAGTTCATTAATTCATATCAGGGAGTAGCCAGGATTTTCTGAAGGGGGGTCCCAAATTCAAAACATGCCATTTTGTTTGAGCCCCTGAAACACCGATTCAAAACCAAAACAAAAACGCGAAATGTTGAACACCGAACCCTGAACCGAAAAAATCACTCCTTTGGCTTACAAAGGGGGGTCACGGTCACCCTAGGACTCCCCAAGATACGCCCCTGCCGATATCTTATCCATTTTGAATGTTACTATAATACAAATGGTTTGAAATTAGATGAAGTTAAAGTTCGGACAATATGTATCCTTCTTTCCACACTTTAGTCTTCACTTCAACGTTACATCTTCGCTCCATTTTCGAATCATATTTCTTGACGAGATCGTCTCAGTATGAACCATATAATCATGACTACCATCAACCCTTTGACACCTACAAAAACGAGGGCTAGAAGCAGAATAACCGATACGATAGGCTCTATTACGTGTTGACCAATATTCCATCTAGGAAAGCCAGCTGCAAGTAGTTTATTATTGAATTGGTCGAGTATTGATCCTTGTCCCAGAAAATTAGGTCCATTATTAGACCTTTGTGTACTTGAGCTGAAACTCCCTTGTTCTCTACCTCCACGTTGATCATTGGACGATTCTGATCTTCTGTTCCGTTGTCTGTAAGCTTGAGCCCTCGGATCGCTGTCCTGGACTATCTCTCCGTCGATAATCGTTACCATTTTTCAAGTCGTGGTCCAAAGAACGGAAACAAGTGTTTTACGAGTGTTACGAAGATTACAGTGATTTACGTAACCGAAGACTGGGAGCACCACAGGATACCCAAAGTAGATAAATTAATTTTTGTTCTCGTAAACAACGGAGGGTGGGTGGTTGGGTTTCAATTTTGTGGGTGGGTGGGTGGATTTCAATCTTGAATGGGTGACATCATGTCTGATGTATTATTTATTTTAGATCATAAAACATATGTTTGTATTTCTGAGTAAAGTATTCATGTACAGGGTGGGAAGTGGGGTGGAGATGAACTAAAGTGCAACTGATTAGGGACTAACGCACTTGTTGGTAGCTTCCCTGAGGCGTTAACCCCCGAGATAGGTGGGGGAATACAGGGGGATTAGATGCACACAATGCCCCTGCTAAAGCAAAATGGACCCCACATACAGTGAGTCATAGTTTGATGAGTACTAATTTGTTCACGAGATTGGACTAAGCAAGTTGAAATAGCATTGTTTGCACTGGGCTATCGTCCATGCTTTTTGGCTAAAAGTGACCCATTTTGAAAAGGGGTTAACATGCCTCTGGTACCTGATTGGTTCGAGTACTCAAAGTTGGAATGCTTTGGTTTTCATCCCATGTTTTGATGGTTATCGTTGTCTAAGTGGCCCCGGTTCCAGTAGTCGTACAGTAACTGCAGTAATAACTCTGTTACTGTAGAATGGTCGAACATTTTCAGTATGAACAAGACGCATGACTGCGTGAACTTGGGCTTGCTGTAGGAGGATCCTGAAGTGGGGGGGGGGGGGGTCCTAATCCCATTTCCCAGCCCAAAATTTTGCAAAATCCCAGTCCCAGTGCATCAAATCCCATTTTCCCTGCCCAAAAAAGGCCAATCCCTGCAGCTTCCATTTTACCCCTTCAGGACCCTCCTGCAGATAACCTTTGAGCTTTCTCCGTTAAATTAAAGTGAAGCGTCGTTATCTCACTCGCCAACGTCTTGGCTTCCTTTGAAGTTCCAACTGACTTGACCAAATCGTCAACGTTGAAGTCGTTCTCGATAGTGCTTAAAGCTGCTTCACTAGCTTTACCTGATCTGTTATCCTCAGCGACTCTCTTCAGGCAGTAGTTGGCGCAACTAGGCGAGTCCGCTGCGAAGATATGGGATGTCATCTGACATTCTGCTGCTTGTTCAAGGTTGCTGTCTTCGAACCAAAGAAACCGTAAGGCGTCAGCGTCTTCCGGCGGGACCTTTACTTGGTTAAACATTCCTTCGATGTCAGCAACCAGCGAAATGCGTTCTTGTCGGAATCTCAGCAAGACGCCGAGTAGACTGTTGGATAGGTCGGGCCCTTGGTTCAGCTGCTTGTTTAATGAGACGCCATCGTAAAGTGCCGCAGCATCGAAAACTACTCTTATCTTGTCCCCCTTTTGCGGATGAAATAGTGCGTGATGGGGTAAGTACCATGTTTTCTTGCTTCGAGAATTTGCTTCTCCTTTGGTTAATTTCCTTGCGTAGCCCTTGCTGAGTAAATTGTCCAGTAAAGTCTCTGTACTTCCAATGAAAGCTCTCGTCGCGTTCGAGTTTTTTCTTGAGAGATTGGAGTCTTGCTTCAGCTAACTTCTTGTTGTCAGGTAGCCATGGGTTGTTGCTCTTCCACCACATTCCTACTTCGTAGTGGACGTCCAATACACGCGTTGATTCCTTCAATCTTCCTAATGACTCCTGATCCTCTATGGACATTGCTTGCCTTGAACTCCTGTTCACGTCTACATCTTCCAGTCTCAAAAACTGACTCATCTGTTGGTCGCATAGTTCACTTCCATACTTCACAAAGTTAACGTTAACATTCGACAAATGACAGTTCTTGCGATCTATAGGACCGAGTGCCGCCCATCCCATAGACGTACGGACTGCATAGGGTTCTCCCTGTTTCCCCGTGCAGTGTTCTAAGTGTATCTGTGCTTCAGGTACATTCGCTCCTATCAGCATTAATACTTGATTCACATCCACAACTATTATGTCCTTTAAGTGTGACCATCGCGAAATGTCCTTTGGTCTTGTAGTGTTAATGTTGAGGTTCTCCACCA
>WUAP02128811.1:0-14321 GCA_015163945.2 Stichodactyla helianthus | reverse complement strand
TTTTGGTCATAGAACAGCTCACCTCATGTAAAAACCACACTGAGAATATTGTCAGATGTGTTATAGGCACTTTAAAATACAGCTGTACCTTTCCCCACCTTTCCTGACAGACATCAGGAGAATGGCTTCTGAAGGACAGCAAAATTTAAATATCAATTTATTTGAAAAAGACCAACTGTCCTTCCAACAGGTCTATCCCTTGGCCAGTATCAGTACTCTGGTCATAAACAAAGCAATGAAATTCGAAGACTGCAAGCCATAAACTTGACAAATTCTTTCAATTCATCTTTTCGACAAAAGATGAAAGCAATAGGACATTTGCTTTATTGTGTCATGAACCTCTACTACAGAATCCCTTGCATACTTTCTTTTGTTGAGTTAATTAGCACCAATTGTCTTACTATTCTCATGAGGAAATACAAATTTGGATATAAAAGAAAATACGCGAAGCATTCTGGTAGTAGTGGTCAAATGATGCCATCATGCAAATGTCCTATTTGTTTAGGTACATTACATAGGAAAGAGGTGGTTATGTGATAAATATTCCATTAAAAACCATTGAAATAAAAACTAAAGGGAAAATTACTGAAAATACACATTTTATAATTTTTTAAGAAACACTAAAATCCAGTTCAGTTGTCATTAGTAATAGGAGAAGGAGTGTGAGATGGGGTTGTTGAAGTTGGGCGAACTTTTGGTTTTGGAGCCTTATTCAAAACTGCTCGTATACCATTTTTTTCATCAAATGTTTTCCACACTTCATACAAGTTCAAGATTTCTTGGGTGATTTCCACTATCTTGTCCATGTCAACAGAAAGTTCTGCAAACCACTGCTTTGTGTCTTTCTGCTGGATGACACAAGCCATGTGAATGGCCGCCAGAGCAATCAGGTATGGTGGATACATTAAACAAACATCCGTCCTTAAGCTGTCATTCACAATTCTCCAAGCAATTGGTAAAATGGCGTCTTCCATGGCGAGGTCCGAGACATACTGTGTTAGTGGTCGGTAGGGGTGATAGACTATCAAGCAACAATCCATCATCTCCAGTAGATAAAACTCGCACTCTAATACCTGGAAAGACAATTGGATTCCAAGGTAAGGCTTCATCTGAGATATTGAAAGTGATACAAGATACAATACTATTGACTATCTTGTGATAATAGATGCTTGACCTCTCATGAAGTAGCAGGGGGGGGGGGGAGTGGACAACTGGAATATATAAGGTGATGTGAGATTATAAGGAAAATGTTGAACAATATTCTCAAGAATGTTGAGGGGTTGGGATCTTATGATTTTCAAGCTGCGAAAAAACAGTTTCATTACTATTTTAATTGATTTGGGAAAATCCTCTATTTAAGACTGATGAAGTTAAATTTTACTACAACTTACTTGACTCATTCTGTAGGGGAACTGTTCCATTTGGAAAGCATGGAAGAACTTTGTCTTCATCACAGCAGAACAAGCAGTACTAAGACGATTGTTCGATATGACGCCACATTCCTCTACCTTAGACGATAGATACACACAGGTAGGTGCTACAAGCAAAGCATCGATGCATTTAAGAGAGTTCTTGGCGTAAAATCGCTTAAAGAAAACCGTAGCTGTCGCAATAACTTGCTGTCTTAGTTTCAAATGTTCTCCAAGCGCTTGAATAAAATTCGCAAAAAATATGTGAAATTTCTGGTATTCGTTCTCCGTTAGAAATTTTAGGTCATTCTGTCTCTCTATTAAGATTTCTTCGCGATCTAACATCCATTCGTTGTTGTGAGATGAGAGCCAAAAGTTTGCAGCCATTATACTGGTAATGGAGGATAAAAAGAAAGACTTTTGTCAGGCGTTCCTTGTTAGGTCATCAGTGTCCGGAAATAAAGCACACAGGGAGCCCGTTAAGCATCATGGGAATATGAGTACACTGGATGTGCTAGAAGTATATCAAATGCTATCCCATTAATTTTTACTCTACTGTTGGAATAACATCGTTTTCAAACAAAATGTAAAAGAACAAGTTATGACTTGTAATTTGTATACTCAGTTTTCCATCACACTTTGGAGTACGGAATCTAGCCACACAGCTAGTTAGCTTTCTGTTGTAACAAAGACATCGCTATCTTTAGCAAACTTTCATGTTTTCCCAGTCTGTGAACCAAAGTAATTTGTGATTCAAGGTTATGAAAACAAACCCATACTATATTCGTTATGGACCCATGCAGCTCAAGTTGTCCTAGACCAAACACAATTGTAAACTGGGCGACTTTTATGAATTCTTTTTGGCTATGAAAGTGGTTTTCATAAACGTGTGAAATAGATATTTTAATATCTATTAAAAACGAATACATATTAGCTGATTCTATTGTTTTCTTTTGTGTTTATTTGACTATAACACTTTAACTATTAGTTTTTATTTCATGGGTTTATGAAAACCACTCTACTATTACATCTAATAATGACAGCCTACTAGGAGAAATCAAACCATTTGTCTCAACTTTTTTGGAAGTCTCATCATTTATTATTAGCCTACTGTCAAGAAGGTAGTTTGTTTATACTAAAACAATACTGAGTAGCTTTGGGTAAACCAGTAATTGTTTTAATCCCTGCATCTCATGTGGGACTAGATAAATTCCAATGAAAAACACTTGAAACAAGATAGTTTATTTGAAGTTACATTTGATATACAGTAAGAGAACTTGAATGAGTCTATCAATAATGGCTTATGAATTAGTTCCTAGAATAGAATGGACATTGTATGGGTGCAAAATGTACAGCACTGACTAAGTTACATCATAGCAGTATACAGTAAAGATAAGAGTCATTGCAATAAACCCATGAAACACAATTTGATAGTCAATGGTCAATAGAGAAATCCCAACAAAAAGAAAAAAAGAATTAGTGTCTACTAACCTCTATTAGAGAGGTTTTCATTAACCCGCAAAACAAAGAGTACTAATTAGATTGTAATAAAGTGTAATAAAGAGTAGTCGTCGTCTTAGTTCCAGACTATAGACTAGCCTGGTACCAACAGAAATGCTTTTTGGTCACCCAAGGACAAACTAGACGTGACTTTATATTATATTTTACTGGTATGTATTTATTTTCCCTCCAAACTCCAACATGATTGGCTAATGTGATTACAGAAATATGCTCCATGAGTGCTGATAGAATTTGACACAAATGCAAGAGTTTTGGTTTAATGTTATAGGTTTAATGAAAGTTTAAGTGTATAAATAAAGTGTATTATGCTAAAGTGTGTTTCACAGGTTAATGAAAACCACTCTAGACTAATTACTAAGTTTCATGGGTTTATTACAAATCACTCTATGTGATAAGATTAAAATGGCATTCTATCATTTTTGTGCCAATCATCTAATCACAATAGTTACAATAATTACTATAAGATACACTATGACTACAAATTTGCAATGTCATTTCCCACTCATAAGAAATCCACTTTACTCTATAATAGTGTAAGTCTCAAAATATTTATATTAGGTGATAAATGTAGTATGATAGTATTATGATCATATACAGATAGAGTGGTTTTCATTAACCCGTGAAACAAAGTGTACTAATTAGAGTGTAATAGTCAGAAAGACACAATGAAAAACAAAAGAACCAAAGTGTAATAAAGTGTAATATGCTGAAGTGTATTTCATAGGTTAATGAAAACCACTCTAGTATACAACTAGGTAACTGCTACAGAATTACATAAGAAATAAAAAAATTGGTATCCAGGAAGATGACTGATTTCCACATGAATTCAAAGGTTGTGAAGCAATGTCCAGTAATAAGAATAAACAAATTAATAATTACACAGTTAAAAATCTCATTACAGCCAAGTGTGATGGCTGTAGAGTAGACCCACAAAAATGTCCAATACAAAATCATTCTTGTCCAACGCGAGTCTTCAGGCTTCATCAGCATCACCATGGGCACTGGATGGTGATTGGCTGCGTGATTTACTGCGGGACTGACGAGCATCCCCATTGTTTCTTTCCTCTTTAATGCTTGGCCTGTCTGGCCTTGGAGATGCATCAGGAGATCTGAACAAAAAGAATCAATCATGCAAATAATCAGTCCTTAATATGAATAAAATGTATTGTTTCATCTTATTGCAAAGGAGCTAGAAATAATGGAAAGTTATAGTGCTTAGAAATGAGGTTATTCTGGGCGAAAGACCCTTGGAAATAAATTCAGAAAAATTAATTTCCGACCTCGCTGGGATTCGAACCCACGACCTTTGGATTTGTACTACCGATGCTCTACCAGCTGAGCTACAAGGTCAGACTGGGAGCAGGCCAGGGTGAAATAGATATTCAAATATTCACATTATTGCAAAGGAAGTTGGCTAACATAGAAGAGTTCAAGTTTGTTATGGAAGTGCGTCATTTCCTTTGTTTTAAACAGGTTTGACTAGATTACACTCCATATAAGGAAGTGTGCATAGTTTTGTTTGGTATTGGTTTTGAAAAACCTGTTAAATCAGTTTTTGTGTAAAGGCCATATTCTATTCTTAACATTTTGCGAGACAAATTTACACCGTAAAATTGTTAGGCATGGGAATTGTTATTTTTAGCCATGGGAACTGTCTCTTTGTCAGTTTCTTCTAATTATGTGGCATAACAAATTGGCTGCTGTATGCAATTTTTTATTTCTCATTCGACTTTAATTGCCTAAAATTAACGATTTTCCTCACTCTTACTAAAATACTCCCTTTTAAATCTCATTACTTCTTTGGTACATTCAGATTCTTTTTTAAGAACAAACACTAGGTCTCCATTCAGTTACTGATAAGTATGACTAGTTTACTTAGAATAGTCTATACAGAAATTCTATCTACTTACTGGCTTCTTTCTTTTCTGCGTTCACGGAAAGGGCTTGGTGACCTGCGTTCTCTTTCTCTGGAGCGAGACCTTGAGTGTGAACTGTACTTCCTCTCGTATGAATAGGATCTGGATCTCCTGCGCCTTAACATATTATGATTTCACATTAAAAGCTTTATCACTTATTTACATAAATATACAGACAAATATTTACCTTGGAGATCTGCTTCTTGACCTGCTTCTGTATCGACGAGGTGACCTTGATCTATACAAAAACACATGTTATAGGTTTAAACTTTCAAACTGCATGTTCATTGAAACATGTAAATACGTAAATATTATAAAAACCTAGTTTTCAAAATTAATTTTTAAGTGT
This sequence comes from Stichodactyla helianthus, assembly GCA_015163945.2. Lineage (NCBI taxonomy): Eukaryota > Metazoa > Cnidaria > Anthozoa > Actiniaria > Stichodactylidae > Stichodactyla > Stichodactyla helianthus. The sequence goes on along the minus strand of WUAP02128811.1, from coordinate 9,126 downwards.
AGATGTTTCAGGTTTAAAAAATCTAGTTAAGAAAATGTTTAATTTTATTCTTATTGGTTATTGTAATTTGTTCCAGTACTAAATTTTTTATGCCCAACATTAGCCATACAGGTAAGTCCTAGTATTTAAATCCCAACCAAACCAAATTAAATAATTTTAAAGTTACTGCTGAGTTAGATCAATAAAAGTTCATATACTTTTGCTTTCAAATAGGAAAAACCTGCACCATCTACTTTAGACTTGGGCACTAGCAAATCCAATACCAAAGCTTTCTTTTACTTCAGTTTCATGTTTAAATTTATGTCTTTTATGAAAACAAAGCTTTAGTATGGTTATTTTATTCATACTAACAATTTTTTGCCCTTTTACCTCCTTTTTAAGTTAGGTTTTTCATAAGAGTTATTCCTGCAGTTTTCAGGTACATATGGTTTAATTTTACCAGAAAGTTTCAAAATGTTAGTAAAAACTGGCCAGAATTGATATTTCTAAGAATGTTAAGTAATTGACAACAGGAGATGATCTTTAATGGTCCCTCATTTGCACTAAGAACAAGCTCGACCATGCTTTCTAATCATAGCTATTCTCTTTAACAGTTATTTATCAACCCAGCTGAGCGCAACAGAATGAGAGTACTTACTCAGAGAAATGAATTTTGAATGTCAAGTTTTGTGATCAACAAGCACTGTAGAAAATTTTCTCAAATTCTCTGAAGATCACAGGTTGGTAGATAGGCTAAAAGACTTAGGACGGGGGTAGATGAACCACACCACTACAAGGCAATGTTGAGGCACAGTGCAAGGTAGGTGACTCTCGTGTGTTGTGAGCAAATTGGCACCGAAGATGGAGAATGCGCTGCTAGTTGGTTGTGGATCGCACGCCCGTAGTTTTCAACAAATCACATTACATTTCTGTCCTGCATTAATACAACAGGTTTAGTGTGAAATACCCTTGACAAATTATACTAAAGGAGAACAAGGAGATTCTACTTGAATATTATAAAACATGGGCCTTTCATTCGGATTAAATATAAATATCTGGGTGAAACATAATATGGCCTGCACCTAAGGAAATGTGTGCACAGCTGTAAAAAAGGGTTTTAATACATAAAGAGGTTGCCATGGCTACTTTTCTTGACTTTTGAGAGAGTTAATTGTTTTTCTGAAATTAGCAAGATGGTTTTATTTGGCCAATCAGCACAATTTCAAAGGCAAACAGCCCCTCGATGTCATTAATTATTGATGTGTTTGAAATTAAAAATAAAGGAATAAAACATAGCGGACTTTCAATCCAACATCTAGGGCTTTTTTCCTCGTCAATATCGTGTTTTTCTATTTATTTCGTATTACCACAGACCGGAAAACTTTGTCTAAATGACGGAAAAGATCTTTTCAAATTTTGGGTGATCACAACACAAGCGAGCGAAAATTCGAAAACCCGTAATGTTCAAACCCAATTTAAACCGTTGTTAAGGATGCGAAAAGGATAAAATAAAGAAAACATACTTGCAATCGAAAACGAAACTTTGAAATCTGATCACAATGGGGAATATGGTAATTTATCGCTTTATTTCCGCGTTTTTCCAGCCAGACGAACCCGCGCTTTTTCTCCTAACTCATGGAAAAACTTCTCGATGACATAGAACCTTGCTTAAGAATACATAAACAATGTAAAGGGAGTATAATACAAGAAAGAAAGAATACATTATTCACAATTCCGTTCGTAATTTGAATAATGGTAATATGGAAAAAGCGAAGTTAAAGCTTACCTTCGTTTTCTGGTACAGTCTCGGGCAAAATGGCCAACTCTTCCACACTCATAACACTTTTCAGTCAACCCTAACCTAGCTGCTCGTCCTCCACGAGTTGGACCGCGAGCCATCTCGACACGAATACGAGATCCGCATATGTATTTTCCGTCGAGCTCTCTCACCGCGTCTTCAGCATCTCTTCTGTCTTCGAACACGCAAAACGCAAAACCAGGAGGGTTTCTAGCCACCCAAACGTCCTTCAAAGGACCGTAATACTCAAATTCGCTTTCTATTTCTCGTTTCGAAGCGTTATCGCCGAGATTCCCGATGTAAACTCGAGCCATTTTGCAGAATTTTTCACACCACGCTTCTTCTGCTTTGCTTCAAAATGGCTGACACCAGGTGCTAAGGGTAACAATGCTTTGCGCGCGCAACAATATCGGGCGATATTCGGAAAGATTCGGAAACCAATCGTCTTATCACAGGTAACCCAAACTCAAACCCTAAACTTTTCCTTTTTATCAAGGCTGTTCGAAAAGCAAAGGGTATCTGATTCTGAGCTTCTTCAAGTTTCTGTCTATTTGTTGGTGATACAGTCCTGAATTTTCAGTGAACTTTTTTGGAATTTTTTGCTTGTCACGCATGTGGGCTACCTGTGTTTCTTAGGCTTTATTCCAGATCTCCGCGCCAAAATTCAACAAGATCAGATCAATGGCGAGTGGCGAGAGAAAAGGAGCAATTTTTGTGAACATTTTTGGCAGCTTTTTTATGAGATAAACTTTAGTTAATCATTCTAAAGTGCAAACAGAATGACTGACAAAAGCTCTGAGTCGCTTATGCAATACCTGAATGGGGAAATTTCGGTTTTTGAATGGTTGGAAATTGGAGACAATGAACAACCCAAAGAAAGCATAGCAAGCACCAAACTTGTTGTCGATGAAGATGATGATGATGATGACGTTGATGATGATGAAGATGATGACTTAGAAGAAATTGATTTAGAGAAGGATGAAGAAGAAGACAATGCTGGTAAAGCTGATATCTTAAAAAATCTATTTTGTTCTTTAATTATATTAAAACCATTATTGAGGGACCGTTCATTTTTATTGGGGGGGGGGTGGGAGGGGCACCCTTAAAACATGGTGTTTGGAGGGGGCTCATCCAAAAAATTTTGTTCATAATGGGGTTCATGCCAAAAACTATTTGTAGAGAGGGGGTTCTGGTAAAAAATTTGTAAATGGGGGGGGGGGTCATCAAATATTCAGACATATTCTGAAAACCCACCAGCCAGCCTCTCAATAAGAAAGAAATGGTACATTTATAGAAGGTAGGGCCTGGTGCAAATGGGATTTGTGGAAGTGCAGGTCAACGTTAATTTTTACATAAGAAAAAAGGGTCAAAGTCATTGGCATTTTCTAGGATAGACAGACAAGGTGCATGCAGGCTCAAAATAACGGCTGGTCAATGGACAATGACCGGCCAAAATTAGCACTTGGGCAGCCAAATATCCTTTAGGCTGGTCATCATGACTGGTCAAATCTATGACATGAACTAGAAGACAAACTATTGATAAAACTATCGAACACTTGTTGAAAAAAGACTTTTTGATCTTATGTAATTAAAACAGTCAATATTTTTACATAATTTCACACATTTTTACCTTAGAAAGATTTCCTTATGATTTATCAATAGATTTATCATATTTTAGTGTAAATTTGGCCGTTTTTAAACTTTAATTCACATTGAAACTCTTTCCTTTTTCCGCCATTTTGTTTTACCTCATTTCCATGTTAATCCTGTTGTTGCTAAGTAACGTCCATTCGTTCTCTGTATGTGTCACAAATTTTCTTTTTGTTCTGCAAAATACCATAAAATCTTCTGGTTGACTAACTTCATATTTTTTGCCATCTAATTAGCTCACTTTTATGTCGGATGGTAAATTTACATTTTTTTCTTTTTAAAAAAAAAAAAATTTATATTTTTTACTGTTAGTTTGACCAGCCAAAAATGAGGTATGTTCAGTCAAAAATTTATTTGGATGGTCATAATGTCCGGCCACTGACCGGCCATTATTTTGAGCCCTGTGCATGTGATCTAGCTTCTCTACAAACAACACCATATAAGGCATAATGAACAATAGATGTTTGTACCCAAGCTAGACCATAATGCACCATGTTCACTGTCTAAGAAAAGGCTTATGCAAATAAAATACAATAAAAATGTGAGAAAAGAGTGGGAGAAGGTGAGGTTCAGAAAATTTTAATATGACAACCTCAATCTGCACCAGCCTTTTTGGGGGAGGTATAAAAGAAAGACCCTAAGTTTCCGGTTTTGATATCAGATGATGTACAGATGATACAGTCATCTGAACAAGAAGAACCAGAGTTAAATCAAGATATGCCAGAACAAGACCAGTCTGCTGCAGACATTACACAATTACAAGCACCAAAACGCATGACAGATCTGCTTCTTGGACTCCCTGCTGCAAATAAAGCCCGGAAACATGGCGGGACAAGTGTAGATGAATTCCTTGCTGATATTCCAATTACACGGAAACGGAGGCATGGTCGACCCAGGAGAAATGATGTCCCACCACGATTTCGGCGCCAGATTGGAGAAGCTAATATCTTTTGTGCAAAAGGCGAATATGATAAAGCCAAGGAAATTTGCATTGATATCATAAGACAGGGTAATTATTATCAATCTATTACTTCAGTTTCTTCAAAATATTCTGATCCTGCCAACACTAGCTCCACCAATGAGAATGTAAAGTTTTCCCCAAAGGAATATGGAGGGTCGGACAAACAAAACTACAAACCTCTCAATTTCAGGGACATTTAAACATTTCTTGGCTATTTATGTCAAAGTTTTCCCACTTTACACAACATAAAACTAAACCTTATATGATTTTTTGTAATCAACATTTATTTCATAGTGCAATCTCGATAAAAAGTTTTGGCTTGTCCAACATAGCAACAGTATCTATGAAACAGGGATCGGGCTATTATATATCAAAGTTTACACTTATGGTCTTGTATACATTACTAATAATACTTCATAGTACTTTCATTAGCACTTCTACACTAATTTAAACAACAATGTAGTTAATATTTTGTTCACATGTTTTATCTTTTATTTGAATCCATAGTTCCTAAGTGCCCTGAACCTTTTCAAACCCTTGGTATGGTATATGAAATGCAAGGTGACATGGAAAAGGCCTTACAGGTAATACAGCATTATGCATGTATCAATGTTAAGCCTGAGAGGGTGGGTGTCAGGCATATGCGGGGCATTTGATCACTCTCGGTGTCCCCACCCTGGGGAATTTTATCTCCTCATTTGCCCCAGGGTATGGCATTTTAACATATCTTTACTTTTATTTTTGGAATGGGTGGCTGCCAGGGCGGGGAAATTAGACCACATTTGACTTAATTTTCTTTCCCCAGGGTGGGGAATTTTAACAAAAATTATTGAAAACAATACAAATGCCCCACATATGCAGACCCCCCCTCTCATGCTTAACATTGATACATGCATTATTAACAGCCATCATGCAGCTCCTTCTCACCTATCCCTCTGTGGGGAAAACATTTTGTTTGTAGTGGAGGGAGAATACATGTACATTTAAGCCATTTTCTTTCTAAGTTATTATTTTTGTGTAGTTTCTCCTCATAACTGCCTATTTAAGCAAGACTGGTGATGTAGAAGAATGGCTGAAACTAGCTGGCATGTCACTCGAACAAAGCAATTACAAACAAGCAATGGCTTGCTATAACCAGGGTTAGTCTCAGTATTTGTCTTTTTTGTAGTTGAATCTTTTATAGAGAACTATTTTCTGGTACTTCAAGTTTTCTGAATCTCTTTTCCTCATGTCTTGAACAAAAGCTTTGCTTATGCCGGCTAAACTTGTTTCTGAAGTGCATGAATATGAGGCTCCCGTGGCCAAAACATATTGTTTCAGTGAACATAACTGCCACATGGGAAAAGCAAATTGTGGAATAATAAGTAGTGTCCAAATGAGTGAATGAATAAGCTACTGATACTACCAACATGGTACCATCATGTTCTTGTTTTCGCATTAGTTCTCTTGGTGACTTAAGCTAATGTTTTTCATTTATGATACTCTTGTATGTGAGTTGAGTTGTTTGTTGGTTCTCTTCTGTGCTTTGAGGGTTTTTCTCTGGGTTCTCCAGTTTTCCTCCCTCTGTGAAAATCAACTTTCCAATTCGATCTAGGAGATATTCTCGACAGGGCTAACCTCTAATATCTCCTTTCGCACTTTATTATTATTATTATTATTATTACTCTTGAGAACCAGGCTTAAAAAGGCCTTTAGTTAGCCCAATTAGACCAAGATCCAACAAGTTTCTTATTGCTTTATCTTATTAGCACTGAAGCAAGATCCTACCAATGTCAGTATCTTGTGGGACAAAGCAGCACTGTGTTACCAGATGAATGACATCAAGAAGGCAATAGATGGATATGAAACTATTCTAAAGGTCTGTAAAGATAATTGCATGAGTGGAAAGCAAGATAATTTGAAAGCTTTGCTCTAACTATAGTGTATGTTAATGTTATAATTGCAGATTATCCCACTTGATTGCCCTGAAAAGTTCTTTGATCTGTCAATAGAAATAGCAATGGTAAAGATGACTGTACAATATTCTTCAGATTAAAATACTAGTATAATATTACATAAAGTGTGGTTTACTTAAATAAAATACTTGTCTGGATTGTTTAATCCTTTCCTTTAAGATACACCATGAAAATGGGTCACTTCAGAAGGCTACAGAAGCAATGGTAACAGCTTTTGAAAAATATCCAGGCTATTCAGACTTAAGAGGTAACTTTTATTCAATGTGCTCCTGGTTTTACTATTTTATTATATACACAAAATGGAATACTGCAGCCAATTTGTTACTGTGCTGTGCAGGCTGTAACCTTCCAATTTATTTTTATAAGTTAAATTAACCAATATAAGATACCTGGTAGTGAAACTCACTCAGTCATGAGAGTACTCAGAGTACTCTGTGCATCTGTCAAAGAAATTCTCACTATGCAATTGGCTAACTTGTACAAATACACCAATTGGGTTGCCATGGTAGTACACATCTTACAGTAAACTCATTTGACAGCAAATGTCTTTTTATTCTTTGTAGGAGTAAACTTGTTGGCTGAATTTTACATTTCTAGTAAACAGTATTCCATGGCACTTAAGGTAGGAACATAATCATTTCAATAAAAACATGTTTCAAAATAGAAATTCAGAATGATGACTACTGGTAGCCGTTTGTTAACATCCTATGTCAGTTTTCATATTTTGAATTGTAGTTTTTTGGGACATTTATTGGTTGAGGAATTTGTTCCCTAAAATTTGCCAGCAATGTCAAATGCCCTCTTTTACGAAGGACAACATCACAACGAATCTACAATTGTGCACTAAATCTTGAATAAATATACCTACCAGTATTCTAATTTTCTCTTTTCTCAGAATATTTGTTCACTATGTCACATCACCCAGCAGTTCCCCTCCAGTGATGATGCTTTATCAGACAATAAAGAACCTCTTTCTTCCTTTTCTAATTTAATGGGTTACGGCATTGAAAGCTCTCCTCAAAAAGAAAAGGGTAAGCAGTCTGCATGATGCATACATGAAACATGTTAAACAGACAGACACGACAATAGTTAAACTGCCAATTATTCTGTGTAATATTTTAAATTTATTACATATTAGATATATTAATGAAATACAAGGATTTCTCCTGTTTCTAAAACTTCGTACACAGATGAAGATATCATTTTTATCCTTCACATGTGAAGATATCACCATTCCCATGACTACCCTTGTATCAACCAATCACAAATAGCCTTAAAATTCTTCCCTGATTCTGGATATTTCATTGACATTTATAAAATAAACAGAATATTACATAGCCGATTGGAGATACAAATTTTATCTTCTCGTGTTGAATATCTCTCACTTGTGAGAGATATCATCAACACTTGAAGTTAAATTGTGTATCTCCATGCACCCCAGTAATATCCTCTATATAACATTATTATGATTACGTATATTACTCTTGTGAAATTTATACTGAAGATGAGGTGAGATACATGTCAAAACATGTTTATTATAAATATCTAATTTTGGAAAATTCTACAACATTTACTAGCTTTATAGACAATGATTATGATTATTGAATAAGCATGTATTATGCTACACAGTGTTTTACTTCAAGTCTTGTTTTTTATATTGTTATTTTATATATTATGTGTGTACGATAAGAGTACTTGATTTAGAAAGTATATGATTAAGATTTTTGCCTTATCCACAAAAATTTAAATTTAAAATGGCAAAGAATCACTGACATCAATTGAGAGTTACTGTATCATCATAGCTCCTGCCTCTCCAATCAAAACAGTACCAAATCTGAGCTCTGATGAAAGGTGGTTTATACCAGAAGAAGTTCCCATAGACATCCGTGTCAAGACTGTTGTATGCTTAATTCATCTTCACTGCTTGAGACCTGTGAAGGTCAGTCATACTCTTGGTCTTTTGTAACAAGCAATTGATCATTGTATTACACCTATTTTCATAATTACGCGACCTAGAGCACGCCAGATGTCTGGGATTTTGGCTTCCGTCAATCAAAATAATTACTAACTCAGACTGTTGAAACTTTGATTGGCGGAAGCCAAAATCCCAGACTTTTGCAGTCACCGCTCAATGTTTGGGTGGCATAATTTTGAAAATAGGTGTAACATTCCTTTGACAGTATCCTCCTGTGCCTGACTTATGATTGTCACAGGAGTGGATCCAAGAATCATCAGAGAAACTAGGGAGGGCTGGAAAAATGCATTAGAGAAATATCCATGACTAACCAGAGGAGGTCTGTGGGATCCCAAAATAAGAAGTGGCTGTGGTCCCTTGAGCTCCCTAAATCCACCCATGTGTCGTGTCAGACACTAGTTTACACACAAATTAGAGTGGATTAGGAAATGGAAAGATGAATTTATAGCTGTACCACAGCAGTACCATATGTCGTTGGATGCTTACCTAAAAATAATGTGAAGCTAATAATGATTTCAGCATTATGGCATACATGTACCAGGCTGTGTATTTTCTGTAAGTCAATACCATACGTTTCCCACTCATACAAAAATGCTCTATTTACCAACAGCTGTTTCTCTGTGACCATTAGATAGGGGCATTATTTTTCACTATAATTGCAGATTTTGTACCCTTTTTTCACATTGGGTGAGGGTTTATGACATCAACAAGCAAATAAATTTAATATTTACGTAATGTATACAATATGGGCGGCCGATCTGTATGGGATATACAAGCTCGAGCCGCAGGCGAGAGTTTGTATATCCCA
>WUAP02128800.1:0-11023 GCA_015163945.2 Stichodactyla helianthus | reverse complement strand
CCCAAAAAAAACGAACGAAATTCGACCCCCCCAACCTTTGAAAAAGGCGAGGGAAAGAAACAATTGATGTTTTTTTTTTTTTTTTTTTTTTTTTTTTTTTTTTTTTGCATTAAAAACTAGTAACATGAAAAGTTATTCAGCTAAGAGTATGCACTTGCAGCCTAAAAATTACCTGAAACTGTATTCCAATCAGACAAAATATGTAATTTCGATTTGATTCACTATACAGACTTTTTTAATTTTTCCTGTAAAGATAGATATTATAAAGTAGTTTCAGAAAACAAAATAAATAATTGGGGTGACCTACTTCGTTTTGGAGATATGAAGCTTTAAAGTTTGAAAATGTGGCCGCCATTTTGAATTTGATCACATTTGTGTTATATCAACAAAATCATCCAGGCGTTCCTCGCTCAGTTAAAAGAGCTCGAGCGCGCGCGCAGAAAGGATGCGCAGAAACAATGCCCATGAAAGTCCTAGACAAGACAACCCCACAATTTGAAATTTATTGCACTTCAAACATCCTGTGATGCATATAAATATAGTTTCTGGCCACGAACAATAAAAGACTGGAACAATCTGCCATCTAATATCATTAACGCTACCTCTACATATAATTTTAAGGAAGCCCTCAACACCTTTTCTTAATCATATCTTTTACATATCTTAAGTTTGTTTTACATATACCAGTCATGTGGCCTTGGTAGAGTATCCGGGAGGTCGCGGGTTTGAGCCCCGGCCGCGTCATACCAAAGACGTTAAAAATGGAACATACTGCCTGCCAGCTTGGTACTCAGTATAAATGGTATGGAGTATGGAAGTTAAACACACGGAGCCACCAGCGGACCAGCCCCCTGTTGTGGCTTTCACTACGTATGTAGCCGTGTGGCCTTAGGGCTACGTAAACGGAGATAGGCACCGCCCTATATACGTCACTCGGCATGGGTAGGATTTAGCTTTTACATATTCTAAGTTTATCTACATAATTTATTCATATATTATCTTCTTTTATGCACAATGAAATTTGCTATTATATGATCTTTAGATAGATTGTTGCACTAATTAATAATGTAGATGTAGATGTATATATGAAAGCTAATAACCAACCATTGCTGATGGCTGCAACAGTAAGACTGGCGATTTTTAAGACATGTAGGGGACTCTCTTCCAACTAAATGTGGATTTTCTGATTCTTATAAACATAGCAAAATATTAAAATATAAGACAAAAAGAAAGGACAACAGTCTCAGTAAAGCCACAGGTAGCCCAAATGAGTTCCCGAATCCCAAAATGGATCCCCTGTGTTTTCTATTGATTAATGCGCTGACCTCTTATATATGCGGGCTCGGATATGGCGAAGTGTCATCTTGATTCCGTGCACGTGGAAGAATAGAATGGAACGCAAATCCAAAGTTGCTAAAGTTCAAGTAAGATTACTGCCTTCCTGAATGTCCCATCAGTTCAAACATAATCTAATTGTTGATGTTGTTTCAGCCTACAACAGCAGACATGGAAATCGAGGCAGCAAAAAGTGTTGTTGGCGAAGAATTGATCGCCTGCAAAACGACTCTAAATGGCCATCAAGAAAAAGAAATTACCGAACAAACTCCTGACGCATCTGAAATGACTAGTGCTGATTACTACTTTGACTCTTACGCACACTTTGGTGAGTTAAACTTGGCTTTAAAGTTCACGGTAAACTAACTAAACTATTAAACAAAGCTTCAGACGTAATCACTTCATAACATGGATGTAAGCTTTATTCTGTTTCTTGTCTTTGAAATCTCCTTCATCGATATCGTCTTAATATTGACCTCAACAGTGCATCTTATTTAATTTTTTTCTATCTTTTTATGTCAACCGTTTGATATTTTTCCATATGGTGCTTGGTTTGTGGCATACGTCAGGTATACACGAGGTGAGTTAAGCCTTGCGATATGTACTGGTGACCTTTCGTTCACAGATGTGTTTGCCGTACTTTAACATGGTTCAATAGAACTTTTCAGTTCGATGCTGGATTTGTAGGCTTTTCCTCAAGGCTCAAATTTTCCAAACATTAAAACATTAAAAATGTTCATATTATAAGTACCATGTTCCACATATGTATTTATTCTTTTAGATTTGAAAAAAAAATTTCATTTTTTGATCAACAAGTCGGCGGCAGACCTATTAAAACTGCCAGCTGCTATTTTGAGCCCTGTTTATTATGCACATAGGTTTAAATAAGTAAGTTGAATTGAAGCCTAAGATGGGAGAAAAGGGTCCACTTTCTAATTTTTTTTGACATCTCTACATGCATATCACAGCAAGCAGTACTATACAGTTGCCAAGCTTCCATGTATTAAGTCCTCTGCTGATTTGAAAAATATTTTGATGAGTCCCAAAGTGTGTGTATATTTAAGATTAATATAAAGGATATTGCCACAGCATAACCCCTCCCCAAATGTGGGATTAAGAACATTTTCCTTGGCACAAGTTTCAGTCCAATCCACAGGAACTCCACCAACAATAGTTTATAAGTGAGAGAACCATTTACTGAAGGCTAAAAATATTTTTCTGCTGTCCCAACATAAAAATAATAATAGTCATTTTCTCTCTCACTCTCTCTCTTTTTTTTTTTTTTTTTATATTTACAAATTATTTTGGGTGACTGAGATTTGGACAGTTTTTGTGATGTATAAAGAATGAGAGGGCACATTATATCAGTGTATAAACACCTGATATTATATGCCCTCTCATTCTTTTTATTACTTATCAGCCTTGACTGAATGCTTTGTGTTTGTCCAGTGAACCAATGTATGGAAAGTGGTCAATCTGATAGTGATTTCTATTGTATCTGCTATCTAATGAATTCTTAACAAATTGATAAAATACACAGTTGGTGATTGTACCTTAATGTGTATGCAGACCATAAAATTCCTGCACTGATTATCATTGTAACATACTGAGATTCTGAAATATGCTTTATAAAAACCCTGGTATTATTTTTACTATATTATATTATGAAATGTCAAAAAGAACACAGATGAAACCATTATCTTTTTGATAGGGTCATTGGTGTTATTGTTTTCTATTTATTTCCAGGAAATGCTAAAAGATGAAGTTCGTACATTGACCTACCGTAACTCAATGTACCACAATAAGCACTTGTTCCGTGACAAGATAGTATTGGATGTTGGGTGTGGTACTGGAATACTCTCAATGTTTGCTGCTAGAGCAGGGGCCAAGCATGTTTATGCTGTAAGTTAGACTACAGACAATTTAGACTATCAGTGGTCTGCATCAGCAGTGCATTCTGGGAGTGTTACAGTGCAACTTTTGACGTGTGGTTCAAACTTGGTTCAGAAGTTCAAGTTGTACTTTTGAACTTTGCTGGTTAACTTCAAACTTATTTCCCCAAGGAAGATTGATAATTTATTAAATTCAAGTTCAAGATTTACACTGACAAAGCTACTTCACCAAAGAAGGCGTAGTGCTTTGCTTAAGGATGACTTCGAGGAGAAAAACAAGTAGAATTTGCAAACAAGACTAAATGTAAATTAAATGAAATCTTGAACTTCCATGAAGTAAGTTCAAAGTTGCCAACAAAGTTCATTGTAAACTTCCAAAGTTACAACATGAACTTCGGAAAGTCTGAACAAACTTGGGAACTTGCTCCTCAAAAGTTATTTGAAATGCACTTTAACTCAGCTACATAACACCAAGCAAAAGAACCACAAACCACAATGTCTTTTGTTTGGCATTATTTAACTGAGGCAACAGTTTGAGAATGTACTGCTACAGTAGGCTAGCAATATAGTCTATTAGCACCTTATATATTATTCCAAGAATACATGTAGTTTGAGACACTGAAAGTTCACTATGTATTCTATTCAGTACTTCTAAGACGGAGTTTTTGAGATGGCAATAAACCCGCATGTACTATACATATATCACTGTGCCTGCTTAAATATTTATTAATAATCAGGCAACTTTGGTTCGACCATTTTGTGCAATATCAGGGCAAGTTAGCAATTGGTTGAGCCATGGTTCATAAATGACTAAATGATCAAGACTTATATCTGCTGAATCCAACCAAAAGTTGCCTGATGTTTTATATTTATCATTCTACTTTAGAAGGTATATTTAAACCAACTGTCTGTTACTGTATGTCATTGGATATCAAGACACTACCTGTCTGGATATTTTTGGACATCAGGACAGGATAGATCTCACTTCTGTTTGACTTGACTTCACTGTTTAAATGTGCAAATTTATGATATTATGGTGTTTTATTTCACTTTTATTTTTATCAGTTGAATATTTTTGAGTACTGAACTGTGTTCACCTTGCTTTTTCTCCACAGATTGAAATGTCATCCATTATTGATTATACAAAAACGATTGTTAAAGACAATAATTTGGATTCAGGTCAGTATTGTAATTGTTAAATGATAAATTACTTTAATTTATGTACCTACATTCACTCAAAGGAATATATTTTAAAACATCAATTTTATCAAACCCTGAAACAACCTCTGGGCTGATCTAAGTCAGGGCACAGCTAACTTGCAGATCAACCTTTAATAGACCTTTTACCAAAATGGTGGCTGAAATTTCAAATAATTCAAAATAAGAAACAAATACCAGCACTAGAAAGAGCTCCTCAACTTTAGTAAACCTACAAAGATTCATTATGTTAGGTGTTATAGTGACCAAAAAAATTTTTTTTCAAAAATTGCCAAATTTTGAAAAATGTTTTCTCGGCCACTATGACACCTAACATAATGAATATTTGCAGGTTTACTAGAGTTGAGGTGCTCTTTCTAGTGCTGCTATTAATTTTTCACTCAGTTAAATTTTTACTTAATTGAATTTGCAGCCATCATTTTGGTAAAAGGTCTATTTAGCATGTTGGGTTTTGTGGAGGGAGAAAAACCAGCAAGGTCTCTAACTCGCATGAAATGCCAAACCCAAGACCCCATGGGTGAGAGGCAAGTGTGCTACTGCAATGCCACACTTGATTCCCAACAAGCCCCATAAAAAAAAAGCTAATTAAAAGTATTTAAAATGTTATATTTGTTTTTTTTTGCTGTAGTAATAACACTAATCAAAGGTAAAGTTGAAGAAATAAATCTTCCAGTGGATAAAGTTGACATCATTATCAGTGAGTGGATGGGTTACTGTCTATTCTATGAATCCATGTTGGACACAGTGTTGTTTGCCAGAGACAAATGGCTGGTATGTATCTACATATACACAAAATTGTTAGGCTTTGCAATTTTAAACTGACCATGGCAAGCTTTCAATAAGTTAAGTTAAGCTAGATTTTAATTTTATTCCGAGCAAGCTTTCAAGGAAAAAAACTTGTTATCACTAATCACCACCTTGAAGTACAGCATTGGTGGAGCTCAATGAGCAGCCATGATACAGTCCATACATGTAGGAGCAGTCCATATATGACCCTGGAGCACAGCTCTAACCAGTTTGGATAAGTTAGGGTTGGTTTGAGAGGTAGAGAGGAAAAACTGGAAAAACCCCAGAGTCAGAAAGAGAACTAACCAACTCAGCTTACATGGGGTGACAGGAATTTGAACCCTGGACCTCAGAGGTGAGAGGTGAGCATTTTACCACCACGCCATCCTGACACCCCTTCAGACTTGGTACTCCATGGTCAGGAAAAAATATATATTTTGAATGGCCAAACCTGTGGCAGTTTTATTAGCTTTGTTGGGTTTATGTTTGATTACACATGTTTATGGCTGTTTTATGATACAGGCACCTGGAGGATTGTTGTTTCCAGACAAGGCATCACTATATATCTGTGCTATTGAAGACAGACAGTACAAAGAAGAGAAGATATTCTGTAAGTCAGTTTGAACTTACATGTAGAGTAAAACGAGTTGGAAAGGATCTAGGGATGAAACACAATAATTGACATTTTTATACAGATTTATTTCATTTTTAACAAAGTCTCATAACAGGAGTAGCCATAGATTCAAACTTGCTGAATCTTTCACTTATCACTTTTCCTTGATTTTAGGGTGGGACCGTGTGTATGGTTTTGATATGAGTTCAGTTAGAAAAGTAGCAATACAAGAGCCGCTTGTTGATGTTGTTGAACCAAAGCAAGTAGTAACGAATCCCTGCCTTCTGAAAGTAAGTAGTATAAAGAGGTACATAGGTACCTTAGAAGAGGAGCATAATCTACCCCTTGCCCCTCCCTTCACTACACATACTGTACGGAAATCTATTCAAGCATATGTCCCTCAATTGTGCCTTTCCCTTACTGCTTTCCTCACTTTTAAAAAATTGCAACTGATAGGGCCTTTGCAGCATAAAGTCACCTGATGATATAGACCCTTCTAATAAATCCCACACTCTTTGTTTTCTGCACTTGATGTCAAATATATTCTTTGGAATTTTGTACAATGTGAATGCAATTGCAAGAATAAATTTGACGTCAAGTGCGGAAAACCTAGAGTTGTGGGATTTATTAGAAGGGTCTATACAACTTCAATAGTGAATGAATAGCTGTTATTGCAGCTGAGCCCACAATGCGATAATCTTTTGTTTTATTAAGAATCATTCAAGTGAGGCTATCAGGTCAATACAACAGATAATGGCTTATTTCCATCTCATCTGCATGCAGCCATAATAACAACTATTATAGCACTCAACATACCTTGGGGAAGGCTCCACTGAAAGATAAACAAACTTTAACATTCTTAGTACATTGAGATCAAATACACGTCATAAGAGCACTTTAAGTTTTTTGAAGTTTTACTCAAGGGATTAGAAATCTAATGAAATTTGGCTTTAATACTACCATTTGCAAGCAACCATGAAGTGTGACATGCCAAACTAGTTTTTTAAAACTTATATCTCAGGCGTTTTATGTGAAAAACTGTCAAATTTAACGTGAGAAACTTTATTGATGGTGCCGACAAACTAATTAGCTAGCATGTGGAATGTACACTGTTTATGAACTCTGTCTTATAAGTTTTAAGATATTTTGCAAAAAACACAATGGATTTAATACTAATTACTGTATTTACTTTAAAATAATTACTGTACTTTGTACAATATCTCGAAACTTCTAAAATAAAGCTTATAAATGTTGAAAATTCAAAGTTATTTGTCAGCAACATAAAAGTTTCACGCATCAAACTTGATAGTTATTCGTGTCAAACATCTGAGATATAACTTATAAAAAACTAGTTTGGCATGTCACACTTCATGGTTGCTTGCAAATGATTTTTTACCTTCCAGTAACATTCATGTGATTATCTGCCAAAGTCTACAGTATAACCTTTTGGTGCAAATAGTAATCTTGGTATTTTGTTCCTTTCAAATAGGAAGTGGATTTACATACAGTTAAGAAAGAAGATTTAAACTTTACAGCTCCATTTCGTATCTACAGTCAGAGAAATGATTACATACATGCTCTAGTGACATTTTTCACAATAGAGTTCACACACTGCCACAAGAGAACTGGTTTCTCTACAGGTTGGTATAATCTGCACCATTTCCCTGTTTATGAAATTGTGCCATATACCAATGTTCAGTTGATTACAAACCCTTGCAGCAATTCTCAAAACAGTTTATTTTGGAGCAGAAAGTAATCAGTTGTTAATTCTCAGGAAAATAAAATTGTATTGTCCCCCTAATTGAATTGCTGCAAGGGGTGTATTCACTCAGCTGATCAGTTGGCCAGTCAGGCAATCACTCAGCCTCAGTCAGTAATGGAGTTGACCAGTCAGTCACTTATGCAGCCACTCAGATGATGTATTAGCCAGACATTCAGTCAGTCTCATAGTGGGTCAGTCAGTCACATAGTGTGTCAGTCAGTCCAATTGTGGGTCAGTCAGTTCCATAATGTGTCAGTCAGTTCCATAGTGGGTCAGTCAGTCTCATAGTGTGTCAGTTCCATAGTGGGTCAGCCAGTCCCATAGTGGGTAAGTCAGTCACATAACGGGTCAGTCAGTCTCATAGTGTGTCAGTCAGTTCCATAGTGCCTGTCAGTCACTCTCATAGTGGGTCAGTCACTCTCATAGTGGGTCAGTCAGTCACATAATGGGCCAGTCAGTCACTGTTACCTTATAGTTTCTATATTTTTACTCAGCACCTGACGCTCGCTACACCCACTGGAAACAGACAGTGTTTTATTTTGATGACTACTTGACAGTTAAGACTGGAGAAGAAATTACAGGAGAACTTCACATGAAACCTAATGAGAAAAACAACGTAAGTTTGGGAATTTCAAGAATCAATAATTAAATCTAATTTAGAATAAAGAAGAATTCATTGAAAAGTGGATGTGGACAGCAGAAATATTTGCTTCGTTTGCATTCATTTATATATGTGTGATATGAAATCTTTTTTTTTTCAGAGAGATTTGGACTTCGAAATTCATTTGAAATTTGATGGAGAACTCTGTCAGTATGACAAAAACCAATCTTACAAGATGCGCTAGTAGCAACTTAGGCCTCAAGACTTTTATGTAAAACAGGGCTTTTACAGCTAATAGTCATGTGATCACATTGCTCTTTATCCCATACCATTGAAAGTACAACTCAGAATGCAGGAAAGCTGTTGTATGTGCCAAATTGAAAAAAAATTTGTCAGGTTCAAAAAGTTAAATAATTGAAGGTGAGAACAAGGAGGATTTTGGGTAAACAGTTAATGAGGCCCATAAAATGTGTTTAACATTGATGTAACTCTTAAATATTGCTTTCTTCAAGAATTCTAAACAATTCTCAAGAGTTGCAATAACACCCTGCACATATGGGATTTATTAACTTATTACCCAGAATCCCTTTAGGTCTTACCTTCTGTTAATTTGACCTTTTAAATCTGACAATGTTTTTTCAATTTGGTGTATATGTCAGCATTCCACTCTTCCTTTCCCATCGTGCATTTGTATTTTCTATGGTGTGGGATAAAATAGCTATACAATGGTTTTTGTGGCACACTATGGAATATCCCACTTTTCACTCACCTAAAGGCCCATGTGTACACATAGAAAACACTATTGGCATATGGAATATTCAATGGTATGCTTCTTGAAAGTATTTTATTCTAGCTGATAGCAAATGAATTGGGAAGCCTCTACAGGGTGGCAAACAAACATGGAATACTCAGTATTTTATCACCTGTCTGTTACTAGGGAAGAAGGGGAATGCTTTTTTTTTAGATAACAGGGAATGCAGGTTGAGGGTGCTGGAGGCTATAGCTCACTCAAGAATTTGCTGCCATTTTAAAATTGATTTACTTTAATGACTTTATTAGTTTCTTTACAACGGATCTTCTCAGTATCTCTTCCATTTGAAAAGTGATCTCTGTTCGTGTGTGGTCACTGCAAAGTTAGCAATCATGTTCTTTAAGAAATAACCACTGTATGCCAACCAGTAAGTCGTGACTGTTAACTGCAAAAGGCCAATTGAACAAATTCTAATACTAAGATTTTTATGTACAACTCTAACATTAATAACTAGATCACCTAAAGCTTTTGTTAATAGCCCTCCTCAGCTTGGGTGTAATGTTTTCCCATTTCAGACCACGTGTCATATCCTCTTGGGAATACAATTCTTTGTTTGGGGCTCATCCATATTAACATATCTTCTCAAACGTTTCCAAAAAAAGGGGGATAAAGCCCAAGGGAATGGCACGTGATCTGAAATGGAAAAACATTATGCCCAACCCGAGGTGTATTGGTTCACATTTTTAAAGACTAACTGGGATACAATCGAGAAATGCACGCTCAAAAACTATTTAATTGCAAAAAAGATGATGTAACCACTTGTTATGAACATCAAAACAAACAGTCCTTTCCCAAGATATGGTTGAGTGAATCCAGTCCTAGCCAAAGCATCGATTTCATTACCATAGCAGTTTCTTCGTGGTGTTAGTGTGTAAATTATAGATTGTTTAATCAGCAACTATTCTTTGCTTTATTGTTTAATCATAAGTCCGTTGTATCAGATTAGTACATAGCTCAGTGCAAGATGGTACGTAATGAAATCAAGGCTTTGGCTACTACTGGACTAACTGAACTATATCTTGGGAAAAGAACATTAAATGTATGAGCTGGACATACACCTGTTCGTAGATAGACAAGGTGCATTGTGGTCTAGCTTCGGTCACCAACCATGTATTAGGCATGATGAACAATAGATGCTTGTATCGAAGCTACTAGACCACAATGCACTATTGCTGTCTCAGAGATGTTTGGTCTTGTTGTATCCAAATTAGACCCACTACCTATCCTTCCCATATGTAATTACACCGATTAAACCATTGTTTATTTTATCGCTAATAAAGTTTAAAAGTCTTGCACTTATGAACTCATTTTATTTGGTGAGAACTCGCGGTTTTGTTTTTGCTTTATTTTGAACAGGTTCCTGAAGAGGTTAGTGCTTTTATTTAACCTGTAAAATGGTCTAGTTTTGATTTCCAATGAGACCCGGGGTGCTTTCCATTTATCTAAAAACCGGAAATTCCGGTTGGAAAAAGAAATGCTATGCGTCATTCCGATCGGAAAGTCGGTCTTCCGATCGAGGTAATCCACTTTTCACGCTTTTTTTGGTTCTTCAGGTAGACGCGTGTACCATATGTGTTTTCCTGGGTTTTTTTGGTTCTTCCAGTAGACGCGTGTACCATGTGTTTTCCCGCTCTTTTTGGTTGGAAGACGCCTACCATGTATCGGTGGTTTTTTGGGAAACGAATTTCCAACCTTATGGATTGGTTTAAACGGAAAGCACCCCCGGAGCCCAAATGTGCTACAAAGCACAGCCGAATGAGCTATTTGACTCGTAGTCCCGGAGGGCGAGAGGTCTAGTTGTTTGTGTATAAGCAACTAGTCGGACAGTGATAGAAAATAAAATCTTGAAAATTTGGCGAAACTAGAAAAACTACAAGAAAACACTTTGCTGCGAGTTTTATTGATACTACCTACTACGCGTTCGTGTCCACCAATAGGCCCCTTGCAGCACGTCGGAATGCAGCTGAATTTGGAGGGCAAGACAAAAGAATCTCAACTCCAGAGA
>WUAP02128799.1:0-30041 GCA_015163945.2 Stichodactyla helianthus | reverse complement strand
AAACAGTGAAGTTTGACAGGCCGTTTCCACGCTCAGAGGAACACCGCAGACCGCCGAGCAGCGCAGGCTTACACACTTTCGACAGCGTCGATAGACTGATAGATAGATAGATTGATAGAACACCAAAACCTAGACTCGGCCTACCTTACAGGTAGCCCGAGTAATAATTTGCTATGATAAATGGACACTCGCGTAATCTTCGAATAATAATTTCCTATTTCGCCGGTTGGTTGGTTCGTTCGGTTGGAAGCTGGGCAGGATTTTTATCGTTTAATTTTTGGCTTTTGTTTTGATATTTTACGGCTTTTCTCCCCTGGTATGAATCTATCTATTCTTTTCTGTTTTCCGAGTACTTGGTCACCTCCAAACAAACGATAAAAGCTTCTATCGCATCGATCTTTGCCACCCAGTCGAATTCACCTTTACTTCAAGATTCTAGTTTGACAGTTAAAAGGCTTCCAATTGGCATGTGTATAAAAGGAAAATGCACAACAAAATACCAATAAAAGATTTCATCCATTCAATCCATATGAAAATAACAAAAATAACGAAGCGATATTATACTCTGTATCAACAGTTCGATTATTTTTTCGACTCACCAGTTGGGAACCCGTTTTTTAGCTTCTTTTTTGCTACGCATGAAGTCAACATGGAAAGAAGCGTAGAGCCCCCTCATTGAAAGCAATTCTGCTTGACTTAAAGGAATTAAAACTGAGCTATATTTTACCTCTTTAGCAGCAATATTTCCCGGTTATATTATTCCTTAATTCCAGAGAGCTCTTGACCACAAGCAGCAAGTTGTTGATCCAAATTTGAACGTGATTTGCTGATATTTTCAGGCAGAGTTGTTGACTTCTTCAGAATAAGGCTCCTGGGAAACATATTTAATCAGCCCGCGGCAGCAGATGTACTCCGAGGTAGTTATGTATTCAACTGTCAATTACTGTCACGGAACAGTAAAACACAGGCGGCTACTTCCTCTTGATATGGATGAGCTTTCCAAAGCGAGAAACGGGCGGCGCGGTCAACAACTGCGATCATTGAGGCTTTTTCACCTCGACGCGATTCGTTTTGAATTTCCTCTCAAAGATATCAATCTAGACGGTAAAGGTGGGTGTTTAGGGAAAATCCTAGCCGTCTAATGCATTCTCAACACATACATTACAACGGTACGACGAATAAATGCGATTAACGAGGAATATTAATTACAAAAATAACAAAAACAGGTGTGTTCCTACACTAGAATCGATGGCACAAATTTTATTTCTAAAATCCAACTTTTTTGATGACAAACACAAAAATAAGTTAACTTAAAACTGGATCAACATCCTGACGTCTTAACCTGGAGTTAAATTAATATATCTATATTTCTATTTTTAGCCCTCGGGACATTAATGTACGTCCACCATTGATTTTATTAGCTGTTCCCTAGGTAATGTGTCAAGTGGTTCAGCTAAATGTCACGAGGCTCTTTTTTCCCGTCCAGTTTTTAGCGCCTTGTGGATCGAATTCGCGTTATAACTAATGTTTTATTGTCCAAATACACCGGTTGCATTCTAGTAAAGCTGGTCATTTTGCGCTTTCGTCAGAGAAATGAAAAAATAAATTTGAGAAGAAAAGAAAGAAAGGAAGAAAGAAAGAAAGAAAGAAGTTAGGGTAGAAATATAGAGGGATATGCTATAAAATGTTTTCTGGACTTGAATCGATTTTAATAACTTAGCATTTAAAAGAAATTTGCTAAAAGTAACTTTTGCTAACATTTCGAGGTTTTTTTTTTATACTCTTAGCCCAGTAGGTGACGACGATTCGCCGCACAGAACTGTGGGGATGAATTTAGGGACAAGATCAAGGAGTGCCGCCATCTTGCACTGGATTCTGGAATTTCATTTTCGGGACGAGATACAGTTCGTGTCCAGCCGGAAAGATGCTTATCCTTCCGCTTACGCTTACGCCTCTCGAGCGAAATAAACTATTCTGAGCCTAGTAAAACTACATAACACCTTGGGATAATCCAGGTGCATTATGGTAAGGCTGACTAATCTTTTAAGATAAACAAGTTAAGACAGTTCCACAGAGCCGGTTAGGATTAACAAACCAGAGCCATCAAGCAAAAACAAAACAAAATTAACACAAAAGAAAACAAACAAACAAAACCCCGCAGGAAAAGGAAAGGATTTTTGATTGAGTTAAAAGGTTATTTTAGGAACTAAAATTCATGGATTATTCAAAATATGTATTCAATAAACTATCTACGTTTGGCTTTGAATCCACAGGTTTGGAGGGAAGTTAACTATACATTATGAGTATTGATAAAGTAGCTGTCCTGGTCCTTTAGGTTGAATGTAAAGGTTGTAGAGCGTTGGAAAACGCAGGTGATTGAAAAATTTTCCTTAAAAAAAGGAAATGAATAATTTACTAACCTTTACTGCTATTTCACTATGTTCGCTATCTCAGAAAAGGCCTACGGAAATGATAAATTCTTATTAACATATTTTATCTGGTTTAATGATACGGAGTAAATTTCAAAGAAAAGTGCTTAACTAGACTTAGATTCTCAAAATACAAACAAACAAACAAAAAATACAAAGCGGAAAAAAAAAAAAAAAAATCCCATAGCAACGCCAAGCCAATCAATACCATTTTCAACTATTTTTCTTTTCATTTAGAATCATACTAATTATTTACTACTTAATTTTGGGGTTGATAATTAAAATGTAGCCCAAGGCAGATATCAATATTAAAGGAATGAACGGTTTTGATCGTTCAAGGACAAATCCGGGGGGTTGTAACCTTGGGGATTTGTGACCCCCTCTCTCATTTGATACTGTTGGTCGATTTAGGGGGCTGTGGTCACGTGAGCTGTTAGTACAAAAGGTCTATTGTATTATAAACAAGGTTAATAATGGAGACTTTATTTGATATATTTTCCTAAATATACGGTTGCAAATCTCACTTCTTGTAGGTAATTTACAATTGGCTACTCGAATCGCCTAAAAATATAAGACCTATTATAGAACGACTACGACGATGATGATGATGATGATGACGACGATGACGATAATTATAATAATTCTAATAATACTGAATAATAATAATAATACTAAAAAATAATAATAATACTGAATAATAATAATAATAATACTGAATAATAGTAATAATAATACTGAACAATACTGAATAATAATAAATGGTATGCAAAACATAAAGTTAAATAACGATCTAATCAGAGTCGCCTCGAGGATACCTGTCGATATATACTTGGGTGATATAACATCGTAAGAGCACATTTCAAGCACATTTCAAGCACATTTCTGACTTTACGTACCGACTGTCTTACGGTGATGTGCGTAGTGAAGTTGTGCGAGTGCACCAGTGAGATATTAAATATTTTGAAAAATAAAGCTTTTGATAATACGAAGACTAATGCGCCGTTTTTACAGCAAGATAACTCTTGCTGTGTCTTATCTAAAGCAAATTACTTTCATTACTTTCACCCCCAGCAAGGGAACTAGAAAACAGTTTTAATAAAATCCCACGATCTTTCATAAAAAAAACATGCTGTACAATAGTTAGGGAGAAAGTCTTCCCAAGGCAACCGGTAATTAAAACCACAGAACATCAGGATACTTCACATCGGTTTGGAAAACGATATCCAAACGAGAGGAAATAATAATAATCATTATTATTTTTTAGTGTGGCTAATCATCCTTCCTCGCATGCTGATTTACGAGTGAATAATGAATATATGAGGCGCACCAAGCTGCTACCATACACCCATATTTGACTGTGGAACACAGCTCGGATCGAAACAGTGTTGATTTTAAGGTCCATACACACTAAGGGTTTTGCTCCAGTGGCGGGCTGTCGGAACATTTTGCACAACTAGTACACACGAGAGAGCATGCTGCGGGAGCTTGCTGCATGGTGTGGTCATGCTCGCTGATATTTAACCAGTTTAATATCAGGGAGCGTGAGCCGGGGGCAAAATTCTGCTCCAGCTACAACCTTTTTTACGTGAAATCTTTGGTACACAAGAATAAGCAAAACGACGCTGGAGTCTGCTCCCGGAGCAAAATCCTTAGTGTGTATAGGCCTTTGATGAGGGAGAAAAAAGAAGAAAACCTGGAGAAAAACCCTCAAGGCAATGGAGAAACCAATGAACTCAACTCACATGTGACCACCGAGTCCGAACCCTGAGAGGCAAGCGCTGTAACCGCTAGGCCAATCATGCTTCCCAAAGGAAAGATTAATTACCACTAGATCAATAACTAGATCGCACAGGTAGCCCAGCTAAGCCCAGCCAAAATTCCAAGCCATGGCATTTAGTCCAAAACTGGACCGTTTTATCGAAGCGCGCAGTAAAAACGGTGAGAGAACGAGAGCTGGAACGAGCAGTGATAAAAGTGGTACTGAAATAAAGGAGTTGTTAGAGAGAAAAGTTTTTTCTTTAACAGTTTTGTGTCGCTAATTTCACTAGCTTCCTTGAGTTTTACTAAAATGAATGATATTCAAACAAAAAATTTTATTTCCAAGAGGTTAAACTCATCACAAGTAGATGAGCTTGGCGTGCGTTGCGTATAGCGAACAAATGCGTAAGCTAGCGTTAGCGAAATCGGATCGCACTCAATGCGAGCCTCGTTCCCAGACACCAATTATTCACCAGCCATCTGCTTGCGTGATGTGCGTGAGGCGTACAACACTAACTTGCGTTACAGCTGACCACGAAGCGAGAAGCTATAGTTGACATACGCTAGCGATACCAGGCAACTTAATTCTAGTTTAACTTTGCTTAAATTTTATTTAACCACATTTTAATTTTGGAAACATTTACGCCCAAATTACGCTATTTTTTGTCATGGACTAAAAAGATAAATGTTTTTAGGGGGAAAAAAAAAAAAAAACGTCCGACCTCACACGCGAACCGAAATATAAATGAACAGTGTTGTTTGCATTTTTCCAATCCTCGAAAAGAAAACATTTACACTTTTGGATGAGGTGGACACGCGAGAAACGAATAGGGTCTGAAGCTTGCTGCGCTGTAGCATCGTGATTGGATGATGTAAAATCGTCTCGCCTTCTGATTGGTTGAACGTGGAAGCCATTTGATAGTCAAGGTAGCAACGCTTTTCCATCCCCTCAAAGTTCTCAAAGGAAATTACTGTTTTACGACCGGCTACGAAATACCACTGCAGTTGTATTTTGTTTACCTTACGTCACCAACGCAACTGAGAACCCTAAACAAAAAAATCGAGATATAATAGAAAATAATTAGCGAGCTTCTAGTTTGGCCCACAGCGATGTTTTTAAAGTAATTCAGACCACGTCCCGTTTTGCCTTAGAGTATTAAATTATCTTTCACGACAGTTTGTCTAACGAGTCTATATTGACTGACTTTCAGAGAAACGTGGGGATAATTTCAGCAAAAAAGTAAACTATTATATAAACTAGCAGGTTTAAGCTGATTAATACAGTACCTTCATCTTAGTTTTAAATATTGAATTTATCAAAAAGAAGAGGAATGAATAAATGTCGGAGATAACTTTATGGTAGGATAAATAACTTAGTGCAACTAGATATTTCCAAATTCCAATTTTTCTTTAATAATTTTCTGGTGCTAAGGAACGAAAAAGAAAGTTATGAAAATAATAGTCAGTCCTAAAATAAATAATGAAAGCTTACCAAGGAATGAAATAAAAAATAACAACGGAAAGAAGAGTCTAGAATTGATAAGAAATGATTAAGCGAAGCTCATTTTCTGCCTTTTTTAATAATTTCCCAGTATCGAGGGAGATAGAATGAAATACCTCAAATGGGTAATGATTCGTTTGATTCTGGAGTCGGCCAGAGAAATTAAAATGAAAACCGCCGGAAAAGCAGTTTGCTATTTTACTAGCAACAGCTGAATTTAAATAAGACAGTTGTTTAATTAGAAAGAAAATTTAATTTAATGAATAGCAGGTAAAACCACTAATAAGGGCGGGTAAGGTTAGTAAAAGGGATAAAAGGTAGTGGTGGGTGAATAGAGAATGAGTACCTCAGGGGGGAAGGGGTCAATGTTTGTTTGTCTACGTTTTTATACTGAAATTCGACTTTTTCACGCGGCTGCCATGTTTTTGAGTGTAGGAACAGTCACTACAGACACTCTTTATCGAGCAATTCAAGGGGTACTTGAGGTGAGAGGGTTTATATACCAGTATCCACTACCTAAACCAGTTTGAATGTATGCTATACTATGTATTGGTGTGTAGATATAGTCACTATGGACATCCAGTATCGAGCAATTCAAGGGTACTTGAGGTGAGAGGGTGTATTTATAGGTTAGACTGTTGTGAGTGTTTTGTTTACAAATAAACGCACGCGCTGACTGTACAATGAAGGCGAGAAATTTCAAATACTGCACGAAGCGAAACTGAGTGCAGTATGGAAATTTCGAGTTCATTGTACAGTCAGCAAGCGCGTTTATTTGTAAACAAAACACGAACAAAAAGTCTAACACTTTTGATATTCAATCAGAGTTCAAGTGGCCGTTGTCTGTGAGCGGCCGTAAAAGCGTGCATTATTACAATAATGCACTCTCGGGCTTGATGTCGTCAATCACACCAAGATCACACGATCGATTTTAGCCAATGACGCGCGTGGATTTTGTACAGTGAACGATGATTGAATATTAAATACCAGTACCCACTACCTAAACCAGTTTCAATGTATGCTATACTATGTATTGGTGTGTAGATATAGTCACTATGGACATACAGTATCGAGCAATTCAAGGGGTACTTGAAGGGAGAGGGTATATATACCGGTACCCACTACCCTAAACCATGTTACGATTGGGTCTTCTACTTTGGACCAATGTTTCGACATCTAGAAAATGATAGAAACTCTTTACTTGAATTCACACACCTCCGATACCATTCAATCAGTATTAGTTACCATGGTAACTATCAAAATGGCGAACGCAATGTCCTGCTATCTCAAGAGATTACCAAAGGCTGAAAAACTGGTCTCCCGGCTAGAAAATACATCTTAAGAACAGTTCAATACTCATAGTCTATCGATACGTTATCACCAGTCTGTATCTGGAAGGATTCCCCTGGTGCAATATCACGATAAACGATCAGCGGTTTAGGTTTCAATGATTTCGATATCGAAAAAATTTGGGGTATGGCAAACTTGAGCAAACTTGGGCTCTTTTACTCCGACAAAGGGTGAAAGCTCGAAACGTCAGTAAAGTTAAGTATATTTCTCTTTTTTTCACGGTGTTACAGATTTCCTTTTATTGGTTATTACAAACTTGAGCACATGACTAAGGGTAGGTGGTACTGAGAACAATCCATTCCTGAGGGTGGGTGGGGTAGGGTAGTAGGTAAATCCTTACCCCCTCCTCCCCCATGCGTATTTGTGACAAGTCTCTAACTTGCAAATAAGCTAGTTTCGTTTCTCATGTTCCTCATTTCTAACACTACTTACCTACCCACCCCTTCCCCCTTAGTTATCGAATATTGTTCATAACAAACGTCAAACCCAACAGCTTCTTTATTTCCTTGGTTAAGTTTTCCTACAAAACATCAAAATAATATTATTTTCGAAAATCGTATTTACGTTTGAATCCCTTATCCCACACGTTAAATATTAGCCGTTGCTAGACAATGGGTAACAAAGAAATAAATACTTAACTCGACTGATTCTTTGTGTTTGTCAATTAACAAGAACAACAGAGGACAATAGGTAGGGCGTCTGGTTTAAATCCTGGGGAAAAAAACATTTAACTGGACAAAATCTTATGATAAATGCTTTCACAGATAGATGAAAATCCCTTGGAATGAAATTATCAGAAATCTGAAACCTCGAAATAGAATTCCATTTTCTCACTTAAATGGCAATATGGGTGTTTGCGAAGGTTTATTTGACGCCGTTCCACAAGTTCCATTAACTCATTTAATCGAAAATACATTAAGATTTTCCAGGGTTAATGGTTCAGTAGTTAGTCCGTCGGGAAAGTGTACCTAGCCTACCTACGAAATGGTTCCCTTCAATGATAGCTCTATAACGAGTTAGATTTCAATTTTACAATGTTTGTCTAGCTATTAGTGATTAAAAGCGTCGTGACAAGAGGAAATCAAAGCGGACTTTCGAAAACGAGCTTTTATTTCGATTCTGGCAGCGGAAGACGCGAACTTTTAGAGCAGCAATCAAGATCAATACTTGGATAACATAAGCTGACTTTGATGCATTTTTGTAGCTGACAAAAATAGAAACAAACACGGATAAGGGCCCATGGAAAGAGAAAGTAAACGTCCATAGTGATTCTATGAAGATAACACTGTAGATAGTGGCTGTTGAGTCAGTCTGATACGCTGATCCTGAAGGATCTGCAGAGATTTTGCTTCAGGATATTTAGATTATATTGTGGAAATCTATTTTATAATTCAGCATGCAAGGCGTATTTATTATGATTACACCTGTGAGATGTTATTAAAGCCCTTCGTACTAAAACCGATCTACTTTGTTCAGTTCTAAAGCATGGCACTTGAGCTCCTGAGCTAAATAAGCCTTTAAAATGCAAACTGCACGGTGATTGGCTATTCAAGTTGTTAAATGTAAATCAAACTTCAGCTTTGGAGGCCCTTTAAGTGCACTCACAGTGATTGCCTAATCGGATCTCCTATGGTTGTGTTTCTATTTTATTAATCAAATCCATGAAAAATAAAATTCAGGTCAAAAATATTCCCCTAGGCATATAGTTTGAATGACTGAAATTGAGATAACGCCAAATTGCGATAAAAATTCTTTTCGAAAAAACCCGCATAAAAGAAACTGCCGATTAAAAACTTTCAGGCTGAATATTTGCCAAATTAAGCATGCAAGTTCTTATGTGAAAACATATTAAACTCAAGCACGCATATACAGAGAATGCTCTAATAATAATAATAATAATAATAATAATAATATATGTACTAAATCAATACATAATAAATAGAATTAGAATAGTAAAGGGTCTAAGGAAACAGATATATAATGTAATAATTTACTATGTAATAATAAAGGGTCATTGGAAACATATATAATGTACTAAATCAATACATAATAAATAGAATTAGAAATAGTGCGGAGACAATCAATACAAGAAAAATAATATAATGTACTAAATAGTGATATTCTATCATCCAGAGGCTTATCCAGAGCAATAATGTAGTGTAATTATGTTCAATAGTCTACTGAGTTATAACACATTTTCATGAAACGCACTAGATTAGGAACATTTATTTTTCCCATAAATAAGAACCTTTTAAGAACTTGTTAGCCTGATTTCTCACAAGACACCCAATTTAATAAGAACCACTTCCCAGCAGCCTGACTTGAAAAAATAGGGGTTCTCCTTGGGGTTTTTCATTGTATTCCTGATAGTATTCATTAACAGTCATCTTCTCATTCACGCCCAAAAAGCCTTTAAACTAAAGTGCATGGTGCACACTGATTGGGTGATTCATTCTGGCCGTGTTTCTTCAAAAAAATTGACTCAATTTAGCTGGGAAGCCCTCCAAGTGCAATCTTAATAAGGA
The DNA here is from genome assembly GCA_015163945.2 of Stichodactyla helianthus. Classification (NCBI taxonomy): domain Eukaryota; kingdom Metazoa; phylum Cnidaria; class Anthozoa; order Actiniaria; family Stichodactylidae; genus Stichodactyla; species Stichodactyla helianthus. The sequence continues at coordinate 20,478 of WUAP02128799.1, read as the reverse complement.
ATCGAATTCGAGTCGTGTTTATTCAGGGCGCGTTTCAAACGTCTTTCTGCTAAGTAATCTTAACGATAATAAACACAAACAGCGTCCCAGAAAAGTAATTATGCTATTTCTAGTTAGCCAGACGTCAATGATATAATGTGTCTACTTTAAAACGCTATCAAGAAACTTGAACGGCTCAGCCATGCTTGAACGCAACACTCAAGAACATTTAAAGAAAACAATTTATTAAAAAGCTGACAAAAAGCCTTTGTTTCGGTTTGTCAACTCAAGCAAATCAAAATATTCTGGATAACATGTCCAAGGACATCGGTTGATTCTCAGGTCAGTAACAATGAAATACAAAGCATTGACCAAAAAATTTTCTGAAAAGATTTTCATCTGAGAAATGACCAACTTGATCTCAGTTTTCTAGTTTTTTTTCTTTTGGTCGAATCTTGATACACCACGCCTTAAGAGAGTCAATATACCGAAGAAAGAAAGTTCTTTCGTCACTCACTAGCGAAAAAGATAAATCAGGACTTGATTTACTGGATTTTGGTTGCTATAAGAGATTTATTCCTGTCTTGTAAGATTTCTTGAGTAGGATAGTTATGGAATGGTTATTTAATTTACCATCACCATGCAGCAATGCAGTGAGATCTAGGTAGGGGGTTGTTATTTTAGTAGGGAGGGGGTTCTGGCTGACTGATGAAGTAAGTCCACCCTCGGCTTCTTGACGTCATAGAACCAGTAAAGTAAATTCTAGAATGAAAACACAAAAGATAGAAAGGAAAAAAATGACTAATTTTCATTGCGGTTTTTACCCTGGAGGCGGTAGCAGAATTAAGGAGAGGATAAAAAATGATGAAATTAAAGATGAAGATGAAAAAAAGAAAAAGAAATTCTCTATAACCAAACCGCTACCTCCATCGATTCTATAATAAGCTGGTCAAAATGCTCGACCCCTCCCCTGCCCTCTCTTCTCCTCCCCTGCCCATCCCCTCTTTTTCAAAACAAAAAATATCACCGACCAAAACAATACTAACGAATTCATGTTGTTTTTGACAAACAAAGTCAAAAAACGAAAAGAAAATTGTTTATTCTTGAGAAATCATGCTGTTTCCTTTGAGTTAAGTTCACTACGTAATCAGGTCCCCTCAAAGTCATTGTTTAAATCACTTTGTTGCTATAGTAACGGAGCCTGAGCCGGGTTATTATTGCATACAAATGATTGTGGCAACATTGTTTTACGAGCAGATCGAGAGAGGTTCGATGGATGTGAGGAGAGCAAGACCTGTGGATGGAATTTATTATCTTAAATCAGCGTGTCTGGACAAATTTGTGAAATCCCCTCTATTGGGTAGTGAGATTTCCATCACTTGCCGAAGTATAAACAACGTTGCTTCGCTGGCAACCTAAAATCTGCATTTATCAGAACAATTTAGCAAGTATTCAAGAAGATTCAGTTGTACTTCTGTTTAAGATTTTCATATCTTGAATTACCGTTACTGGTAAACAGAAATTGGCTGTCACTTCGTTTTTAGAACAGGAGGAAAGCACTCGGCTTAGGCTTGAAAATGTCGAACTGTAGTTTACAAGGGTACAAGAAGATTGTTTACGATAAATGCTCCAAGGAAAACGCCGGCACTTTGTTTCTGTCGTTCCTGGATGAATCAGAATGGAACGAAGGATTGAGGATTTTTATATATTTGATAGCTTTAATATGGTGTTTCATGGGAGTCGCAATAATCGCGGATGTCTTCATGTGTGCTATCGAAACCATCACAAGCAAGACCAAGAAAGTCAAAGTCGCCAAGCAAGGCGCGAAAGCGGAGACTGAAGAAGTTGAAGTCAGAGTATGGAACGACACGGTTGCCAACTTAACCCTAATGGCCCTAGGGTCTTCAGCACCAGAGATACTGCTCTCAATTATCGAAATTATCGGGAATAACTTTGAAGCAGGAGACCTTGGTCCTGGTACGATTGTAGGATCAGCTGCGTTCAATCTCATGGTCATCACAGGAATCTGCATCATGGCTATCCCTGCCTTCGAAGTTCGTAGAATCAAGTCGATTAAAGTTTTTGCTGTCACTGCTGTAACGTCTATACTGGCCTACATTTGGCTCTACATTATTCTTTCCGTCAATACCAAGGACATCGTAGACCTGTGGGAAGGAATTCTTACTTTCCTGTTCTTTCCAATACTTGTTGTTATTGCGTACATCATGGATAAAGATTACTGCTGTTCCGAGAAGATTCGACCGAATTCAGGAATGCTGGAACTCGGTGAGTTATGACAATTAATCATAGTTACTTGGGGTAAAGGGAAAATCATACGCAAGTCTTAAATCGACGGCAAGAGAAAAATAATCACTAAAAAATGCATTCTCAGTACAATATCTAAATAAATCCTATAACCGAATTCGAAGTAAAGATGAAATAAATTTTCTAGGAGTTCTGTAAAGAGTTTTAGAAGTCGGGAGAACAGGTTCTTAAATTTCAGGACGATTGCCAATTAGATCTTAAATTAGAGTTCTTCCTAATTTCTTGTATTTCTGTTAGTTACTTGGATACCGAGATCCCGTCTGCGATAACAAAGTTTCTTCCCAAAGCATCATTGAAGTTCGTGAGTAGTGAAGATGGTACTTAGCTACAAAATATGACAGATTGGAAAGGGAAAAAAGAGAGAAAAGAGAGAAAAAACGAAAGGAAAATGAAATAAAAAGGACAGGAATTGAAGTAAAATTCTTAATGTTACGTGAACGCCGAGAACCTTCTTCGATATATAGAATAGTTTTTTGAATTTCTAATAAACTGTCATCAAACTCAGACGAATTACACGCATCACCAACTGTTCGATACATCTAAAATCAATATTAAGCAAACTTGAAAACTCATATTCTTGGGATTTCGTTTGAAAATATGACATTTCGTCTTATTCTGTTACTCGAATTCTCCGAACATTTATACAACTTAAAAAATAATAATTAACGGAACTTGTTTCATATCTTCCTGCGATATTTTACTTAACAATCCTAGTAACAGAATATTTAAAGCGGTTCCCTGTGGCTAATTTTAAGATGAAAAAAGCAGAAATGAAACAAATTAAATATCTAGGAATATTAAAAGAACACAAATTGAAAACAAACCCAATTCAAAAACATTAAAATTCACGAAGTCGAAATAATGTTTTAACTAATAATTTATAGCTTCTTGAGTTAACACTATTATTTTTTTCTTTCACTATCAAAAGTGTTTCTGTTTCCAAAAAAAAAAAAAGAAAAAAAAAATCGAAAAAGTTTTTTTTAAGTTTTAAAATCGATTTACAAATTCATTTTATATTGCTACATGTTATTAAGACTTTTTATTATTATTAAAAAAATAAGAACCTGCATGTACTTCAACATTTATTTATCTATTTCAAAAGTCTGTTTTGTTATGCACAATCTAGCCAAAGTCTAAGAGGACTTATGACAACTTTTCTATACTTCAAATGTTTGGATTTCCAGAGGATGGCATCAAACTATTTTCCTAATGAATACACACTTATTTCAAAAAGAGTTGTTGCAGCTGAAAGCACCAAGCAACCAAGATGGCAAGGACTTTGTTGATTTGTCCAGCAGTTCATCCATTCAGATGTAGTCGTTTTAGTCTTTTATACAATGGCAGGCTGTTGTGCTTCCACAATTCAAATGTGTGCCTGAAAACTCAGCTAACACTAGCAATGTTTGCCTTCAGCTGACTTGTCGCTTGCTGCTTTTGGATGTGACAGTGATTTTTTAAAATGTGTATAAAATGTCTGACATAAATATGCTAACACTAATCTAGATATATTTGACCTACATTTTAAATAGTTTTACCTGCATATTATTAAGGTTATTAGTAAGCAAGAAGACATTCATAATTTATCAAGTAAGATATATCCCTCTATCAGCCAAATTTTGAAATATGAATTGTTCTTTTATCTTGTTGCTAATGGAAAGTAAATATTATTGAAAGATTCAATAGAACAGATGGTAAAAATTATTATCTTTTCCTCATATGCAAAACACTTTGACATTTTTAATTACAGGTATATTTGTTAGTGTGCACAGCCCAAGGGCAAAGAGTACACCTGTCCTAGCTGACAGAGCAGAAAAACCATTTTTGGCCTTCCTTTATAAGGATATCTATCCATTTTTAAGCCCAATATTTTGTAAATATGCTCTTCTGGGGCCAAAGAACAAAATTTCAAATTTGGCCAAAATTTAGAGAATGCAGTTTAGAGATATAATGCCTCATATTTTGGGAGAAGTGATATTTTGATCAGCAGAAAAACTGACATTTCCATGAATATCTTCAAGTAGCTTTACTCTATTTTGACAAGATTTTGTCACAAGTTGTAACAACAGTGAAGCAAATGAAATGCTTATAGCTTTGGCATATCACTCCCAGATGAATAAAAAAAATTGTGAAAGTAGCAGCCTTTCGTTTTTCTGCCCTGCCATCCTAGCTAGTAGTTCAACAGACTCTTTATATTCTTCCTACTTCTTATTCCTTTTTTCATTTGGTCTCGCTCATTTTCTGAATTGTTTTATATGTAGATGTTCTTAAAAAGCTTTTTCTCAAGTTTCAGGGAAATTTTTTTCCATGAAGATTACACATATAAGATGTACTGTTCTCTTAGTTAATATTTAAATAATATATTTGTATTAATTTACATACAGCTGAAGGAGGGCAGAAGTTTACTGTGTCGACAGAAGACCCCGAGGTCGCAACCTTCATCAAGGTAACTCAATCATCATGTTGCATTATTATTTCTGATCAATAATTAAGGAATTTAGAACAAGAATCAATGGAATAACCTTAAAAGAAAACCCTTAAAGAAAAAAAAAACACCACTCTACATATACTGGTTTGCAGTATTGTGTCTAGAAATAAAGTTATGTTTCTTTGAAGATAAACAAGAACTATAGTTTTTACCATATGTTGTAACAATATGAGAAATCTATCATAAATTTTGGTTCACACATTAGCATAAAAAATTCCTTTGTGATTTCTAATATTGATTGAAAGTTAATGAATCCCAATTCTATTGCTTTATCTACCTTCAAGAAATTAATCTAGCTAATTACCTACTTATGATTATAAGCTGCATAGTTACCAATGGCACTCCTTAAAGGCAGCCTGCAAATCCTTCTATTGATCTCATTTGTAAAGCATATTGATTCAAAGGTGATTGTAAAAATTTTCAAACCCCATCGTTATTATATTATTCTTAATTTGCTATAAAAACATATATTGATCACAGCTTGTGATTTAATGTTAGGAAGTCAGTCAAATTCCAGAAATCAGTGAGGATGATGCTGCAAAACTTGTTGCTGCTCACATCAAGTCAAAACAACCAAAAAACTATGGGTACTACCGAGTTGGTGCAATAAGAGATATCGGTGGAGGTCACAAACTTAAGCCAAAAATGGACCCAAAATTGAACCTAGTAAGTTAAAATAGCTACCCAAGTGAACATCCATTATATTTTATGAAATAAGAGGTTTGTTGAAATAGCAGTGGCAGTGAAAATATTAGTTCACAAATGTGAATAATCATTGCAGACAGTTTAATAACTAAACAGTGTTTGCCAATCAGATGTAATTCAGGCATATTAGCTTACCTGTGATCCTTTATTCCTAGATTTATGAAGAACTTTCAGATGTAGGGTTTTCTACGTCAGGAGCATCAGTCATCCTAGCAGGAAACAAAGGTATGGTTAACTTAGCAATAAATAGTATTTATGCTTACAGCACGACGCGCAAAAGTATGACCACTTTTAATGTATTCGCATACTTTTATGCACTGGATTTTGTTGACTATCGAGCTATTACTCACCATATTTGGTAAAACCAGACAGCTTCTCATCCAAATGTATCAGTTTAACATACAAAATCCCATGCATAAAAGTATACGAATACATTAAAAAGTGGTCATACTTTTGCGCATCGCGCTGTAACACCTCTTACAATTAACATTATTTTTTACATTTCAACAATTAATTTGATCTTTTTTAAACCTAATGCTAGATGCTGTTAAGCCTGCATACATTGAGTTTGCAGCTTCAAAATATGCTGTTTTGGAAAGTGACAAACTGGTCAAAATTGGTGTCAAAAGAAGTGGGAATATGAAGTGCACAGCAAGTGTCAAGTGAGTGGGATATCTTTCTCAAATAAATGTTTGACATCAGGCTCCCCCTAACTGTCAAGAAATTCCATTTACCATTCCATTTTCCATTTATGATTCAAGCCCTTGAATTCCAGTTTTCACTTCATGGGGGTGGTATGGATATTTTCTGGAACTATAAACGATACCCAGAGACTGCCAACCCCTTGGAAATCTCCTCCCCTTCCCCTAAGTGGCAGTGGTGTGGATAGCTGGTATCCCCTTCATTTCAGCTCCTTCATCCCCTTGTACCACATAGGCCTTTGGAAGGTCAAGGTGAGGTTTAGAATCATATAAACTGCTTTCTTACAACTTAGAAAGCATTTGGTTTGGCTGATGTGGAACAATTTTGAAGGGCACTTTGCATAAACACCATGGGTGCATTTAGGGGAGGAGGCAAGGGGTTACGACCCCCCCTTTCTTGGGATCCCCTAGACCTCCTTTGGTTAGTCATAGAGGTTCCTCTGACGCACAGTGAAGGATAACAAGGTATTTTACAAAAGTGCCCTTCAAAGTCAAGAATAAGAGACCAGTGAATTGTAGTCAAAATCTCACCTTTCTTTTATCCTGTAGTTATGAAACCATTGATGGTACTGCAACATCAGATTCTGACTACATACCAAAGAAAGATGTGATGGTGTTTAAACCAGGAGAAAGCCTCAAGCACATTGACATCACCATTATTGATGATAATGAGTGGGAAGAAAACGAAGTATTTTTCGTCAAGCTCGCTCCTTATGACATTAAAGATACCAGCGTTGCTGTTGGAAAACTGAGTATAACTGAAGTGACGATCATCAACGACGATGGTAAGATAAGCTTTCCTTGTAACACACATCTCGCTTTTACTAAATCTTCATCTTGTTCGTATTGACCAACAAAAGGATTTACTTTCAATAACTTTTTCTCTAGAACCCGGCATTCTGTCCCTCCAAAAGCCCAGTTTCGTCGTTAAAGAAAGCATTGGAAAGGCTAAATTCATGGTAGAAAGAACACAAGGTACTGATGGTACTATCAAAGTGACTTGGACGACCAAAGACCAGACGGCCATTTGTGGTAAAGACTACCACGGCGGGAAAGGAGAGTTGACCTTCGAACACGGCGAACAGATAAAGTACATTGAGATCGAAATTATTGACGATAAAGCCTTTGAAAAGGACGAAACATTTACTCTCGAGTTGAGTGATCCAACCGGTGGAGCACAACTTGGGAAGATTAAAAGAACGGTGATCAATCTTGTCAACGATGACGGTAAGTACGTAGCCAATCACAAGGCCTGTTATAACTCTCGACCAATCATAGCATGCGTTACATGACAGGTCATACGGGAACACGGTTTTGTAATAATGGCGGGAAAATATTTCAGAGAAGTTAACCAAAATATTGTTTTTCATCAGATTCTAATAATCTCATATATATTTTCCGTATTTTTTTCATTTCTTAATCAGTATTTCTTTCCAAATATTCAACAGTCCTACGATACTCAATGGAGAACTTTGTGCTCTGATATTCCTTGCTCTCGCTATTTTCCGTAGTTTTTCAAAGAACCTTCCAAAACTTACCGTTTTTTCAAAATCTATTTCTTTTATATCCAAACCCCAGACGCAATTTCCATCTCTTGACATTTTTGCCCTTGTTAACCTAGAATATCGCCGACTGTTTGACCGAGTTGTCTCCCTCACCCACCTTAACCTTCATCGCTTGGAGCTCGGTTCGTCTTCGTGGGGCATGCAGTTCCGTGACGCCATGTCAGTCAATGGGGGAGATGTGGAAAACGCGACTACTATTGATTACATCATGCACTTTTTTACTTTTGCTTGGAAGGTAAATTGTCGCTGTTGTTCTTGCTGTTGTTGAAGTTATGCATTAATTGACAGTCAATTAAAACCTCCAGGAAAGGGCGGGCAATAAACGTGGCGAGGAGATGATTTAACGCGCATTGACAGCGTGGATGTACAGGGATACGGGAAATTTAACGCGTACTTCAAAAGTTTTAACAATTTTAACAGCAACAACTTCAATTTTATCTGCAAATCTTTCTCCGGGGACCTGGGAAAAGTGCGAAATTTAGCACTACGTGAATGTTTAATTCCCCGCCCTGACCGGGGTCGGCCAGGTTGGGGTCGGGGTTTCAATTTCTCTGAATAGGATAATAGTTAAGACCCATTTGTAATCTTTTTCTAGATCATCTTTGCCATATGTCCCCCCTGTTCCTGGGGAGGAGGCTGGATCACCTTCGCTGTTGCTCTCCTCATGATCGGTCTTTTGACGGCAGTTGTCGGGGACATCGCTACCATATTTGGATGTTTAGTCGGCCTCAAAGCTGAAGTGACGGCTTTCACCTTCGTCGCACTGGGTACCAGTCTTCCTGATTTGTTTGCCAGTAAAACAGCCGCCGTGTCAGAGAAACACGCAGACGCAGCCATTGGTAACGTAACCGGAAGTAATTCTGTCAATGTGTTTCTTGGATTGGGTACCCCGTGGCTCATAGCAGCGATATATCACAAAGTCAAAACGGTAAGGTTTCGTAAAGACCACCCACCAAAGGTAGCCCACTGATCTTTGGGCTACCGGTAGACAACCTCAGAAACAGAAGCATGAACATTCCTAATGACTATCACTCCATTTTGTTTAATAGGGTGGTCCCTTTAAAGTACCGGCTGGTTCTCTCGTTGTCAGTGTTGTAACCTACAGTGTGTGCGCCACGCTGTGCATCGTTTGCTTATTGCTAAGGCGTTATGTCAAAGCTCTTGGAGGAGCGGAACTTGGCGGACCGGGAAAGATTAAGTACATCACCGGTGTATTCTTCCTATTGCTGTGGTTGATCTATGTTCTTATATCAGCCTTGGTTTCTTATGGTCATTTAAGCTTTTAGACGTTACTTGACATCAATAAAAAGACTGCACATCATAGCTAGATTATCAATACACCTTACCTTAAGACTCGTTTACGCTAGAAATTTTGTCGCGCGAGTTGGGTTGCGATAAATTCGCCATTGAAATCGCTGCTCAAGTCACGCGTCAAAACTGCTACAAATGGGCCTTGATTATTGGCTCAGTATCACGCAGTCTGGTCGATACAAGGTTTAGAAAAATAGCTATATATATTTATCGGTATTGTTAAGCTCTTCTAAGCCAAGACTTGATACTTTACCTCAGAAAAACCATCTGAACATTTGAAATAATCTAAATAGTGATTGAATTCATTGTTGGGCTGCCTGTGACAGACCAGCTAAAAAATGGCCGCAGGATAGGCCCAGTTCTAATTCTTGTATCATAGTAAGATATCTGTAAACTACAGATAATATAACAGTTCAAATCTGCTACGATTCGTTCCGCATAGCATTGCGGGCTAAATCTAGGATGCGCTATTAGAAGAGTAACCTTTGGAGGAGAGTTAGGAAACTTCTTTGGAGGAGAGTTAGGAATAAAAAAGTTTCAGCTCAAAATGTTTGACACAGGAGAAATGGCATGAAATATATAATTGAACGTTTTCTAAGAGTTTGTATGGAAAAATTCACTTGACTGCACGAGCCTGCTGTCCAGCACATTTTCCCATACAAATCCTAACAAAATTTTCGATTTTATACTTCCTGACATTTTTTCTGTGTCAAACATTTTGAGCTGAAACTTCACCTTCTTACTAATATCGAGATGCTCTTTTCATTTCTGGACTTCATTTTGACAGAAGTGTTTGATTTAAGGGGGTTGTGGTCACGTGACCTGTTCGTGCAAATGGCCTATTGATGAACATATCATTACGTAACAGGATTCCTGAATATGGGAATTTCTGAAAAAAAGAAATAATCCGAAATGCACGCAACAGCACGAATAATGGAGCGGGAAAATGAGTGAGAAAAATACGGTGGTGACTTACAGCACGTACACAATACGAAACACAGTAAACACTGAAATGGTTTCCAATCGTTTTTGTGTTACTGTTACTTATCCAATCTTAACGCGTAGTTACAGTTACGATACTAGCGTTCGGCTATGAATTGCCGTATCGTTTCCCACTCAAACAAAATCCGCCGCTCTATCAAAAAACCCTGGTTTCCAAGGAAGGAAACGCAAGCAAAGATTTCGTAATAATATGAATTAGAGTGGTTTTCATTAATCCGTGAAACAAAGTGTACTAATTAGAATGTAATAGTCAGATAGACACAATGAAAAACAAAAGAACCAAAGTGTAATAAAGCGTAATACGCTAAATTGTATTTCATGGGTTAATGAAAACCACTCTATAACTTTGAACGTGAGAAATTTTTTTTTATACCTATTTCAAAAAACATTGTCATAGCCAAAAGTAACAAGCGACAAGACCAAGACCAAAAGCAAACGTCTGTGGTCAGGATATTAGCTGAGTCTTCGTACACACACATTTGATCTTGGGAAGCATAGCAACCTGCTATTGTAAAAAGACTAAAATGACTGCATCTAAATGGATGAATTATTGAATTACCGCCTTGCGGACTTGGCTTGTTTGCTTTCGACTGTGACAACGTTCTTAAAAATAGGTGTATATTTCTGCAATACGGACAGCTTCGAGACATCTTGTATTTGGCTTCCGTCATTCAAAACATTACTAACTCAGGCCGTTGTAAGTTTTGGATGGAAGCTAAAAAATGAGCCGCGTCTGGAGAAGTCCGGATCATGCAGAAATTCCATTTTTTAGTCGCACGTTAGGCCCGGTTCAGACGTCGAACTTTCCATGAGCCGAACCTAATTACATCAAAGAAGACCGCTTAATTATCCATTGTTTTTAATGAGTTCGGCTCATGGAAAGTTCAACGTCTGAACCGGGCCTTAGTCACCCAATGCTTAGGGTCGTATAAAAATACTTAGTTTTTAAGCAAAAAAAAACTTAATGTTTGACGTCTTACATGTAAATAGAAGAAACAAGACGTTATTTTTGAGAATTTTATCTTTATCAAAAATTTCAGTGTTTGTTTAATATGTCCAAGTTGCAAAATGAAGAATTTTTTCCATTTTTTGTCCCGGGATAACGTATTGGTGGGGAATTCGAAATAGAAAATTTGCAACGTCTAACCAGGGCTCAAATGATTTTACAGATAACTGTATTTGTAACTTTTTCAATGGCAAAACATGAAAAACCATCAACATCAAAATTACCGTAAATTGCTTTTATTGTTCAGTAATCAAAATTATAAACCTCCCCAATTTTTTTAAAAATTCAAAACAAGCATTCAAATAATTTGAAAAAGCAGTGGTAATAAATATTTCTAAAAACTAGAAAGTTGTAAAAGATCAACTGATAGAGTAAACAAGAAGGTGAGATCCCACAAGTGAAGATGTATTTGATCTTTTTGATAAATGTAAGGAAAGCGTAACAGAGAACAGAGGTTGTATACAATTCTTTACTCTGTAAAAGAACTCACATTAGAAATAAAAACAAAAAAGGCACCAAAGAACTAAATTCAATAAAATCAGTTGTAATACTACTCAATTTCAAGCTTTCTTTGCAACCAGAAAAGACCTAGTTTCTTGAGAAAGAGATGACCTGGATAGGAGTTTGCTTTGTAAGTCACTTAAAGCCTGGTTCACACCAGCAACGTAAGGAACCAGGTTTAAGTTAGCACCTTATATATACTAGTATTAATTTAAGAAAAATAAAACAAAAATTGAAACAATGACTAAAGCTTCCTTTTCGGTTTTATGATAATGTTGTAAGGCATGCTTATAATGATTTACTCAATGCTATTTGGTGACGCGTGACTCTCAAGTAATATTTTTTTCCAGTCCATTACCTTTTGAATGCTTTTGTTTCTTCTTTTGGTTCTGTATTCCTCTGAGAAATCTCTTTGTTAAGTGTCGGATTTTAGCTACTCTTTTTGAATATTTAATCAGTTCACAATGTTAAACAAAAGTCAAAACAACTTGTTTGTAAGTATAATTATTTCTTTTTGTATTTCTCTACTATTTTTTCCTTTTTTGATTGACGTATAGTATACGCTTACTTTTACAATGTATTTTTAGGAACCGAAACGTTAAAAGAACATCAAATTCAACTTGTAATGAAACCTTTAAAATGGCAGTTACACTATTTTATTGATGTAGCTATATCATTGCTCAGTTTTTTTTAAATGTTAAATGATAAACGTACCTTTGGACAAAGAGCAGCTAGGACCCTAAAATCTGCAGTATGGTGAACAAAGTTGTATATTTTTAGAGAGATCTCTGCTGTCTTAGCTCTTCAGATGTCTCAGCTACAACTTCTCTAAGTTGATAAACCATCGGGTGACTATTCCCATGGGTGACTTCAAGAATTATGAGTGCCCTTTGTAAACAATGAACTCCAACATCAAGCTTGCCTAATAGAACTTGCAGTTTACCTGGAGAATAAGATGCTCTATAAGACTTAGTGCAAGAGCAGAGGACTCTGGTGCAAGAGTATCAACGCTATTTACTGGGCCACCTATGGTCACATGTCTCCAATTTTTCCCCCTGTGCAGCAAAATGGAAAAGTTGCACAATAACTATCCCATCCTTGACTGCAGGCATCAACTATTAGAAAGTTCCCATGAACATCAAAGTTGGGGTAAAGGTGGCTTGGGAGCCATCCTTTAATAAGTATGCACTGTTTTTAATAGCTGCATATTCCAATATTTCAAATAACTAAACTATTTTACATACCAATTCTAAAAAGCTGAATTCCTAAACTAGGATGATATTTAGGATAGAGCTTTTGATATGGCTCCAGAGTCCTCAGTCCATATTCCAGTGCTTTGTCCCACAAAGTCAAAGCAATACAAGCATCTAATGCTTTATCCAATAAGGCAATCATAAGATAATGATAAGGGTGAAGATAAGGTTCCTGCTTGCTTAAGGTCTCTTCACAGATATCCAGGATTTTCTGTGGAGTTCCATCATCTTGTATTGATTTTATTTCACTTAAAGCATCTTGTGAGCATTTAACCCACATCTTTGAAAACTGTGATGTCTCTCTTTCTTTTCCACATTTGTTACACTTTCCTGAAAGACAAAATATGAACTTGTGAGCTTTATTGTAATATAAAAACTCAATTTTCCTTAAGAATACCTTCATATGATATGACAAAAAATTAATGTAATATTCAAAGTGAAGGTAAAGTCCACATAAACACTGTCTCACAGCTAGATTTTTTACAACTCAGAGAATCAATTGATTCCATTTTCATCTGGAATGACTAATCATATAACATATGGATACATATCCATTTACCTTTTGTTTCTGGAACTGCTCCTGGACAGTTAAGATTCTTACATCTAAATGAACAAATCAAAAGTTCTTTGCTGTCTTCATTATCCAAACATCTTTGACAGCAACAATTAAAACAATACTGGCATTTAAGCTCTTGCTGTCTTACTTCTCTTGGTTCAAGAATCTCAGTATAACTGATTGTTAGTTCATCTCCAGTTTTGATTTGTTCAACAGCATGAAGTAAAAGCTGAGTGCCATCAAATGTGACAACACAGTTTGGGGCACACGAGTGATTTAAGAGAGCAGCAGTAGAGTATATACCAACACCTTGAAAATAAAGAGACAAGACTTGTACCTTTTTCAATTTTTGTTCTGAGAGGGACTTGGATATCATGTTGCCATAGAGACAGGATGAAAAAAGTTTTCAGGTTTAAAAGGTTTATTTATCAAAGGTATCAGGCTGAAAGGGATTATAGGTAAACAAATAATGTCCATAACATATATAGGGCATTGTTGTGATTCTTAAACATTGCTTGGAATTCTCAAAGAAAGAGTTATTGCAATGCCCTACTCACAATATGGGAAGGTATGGAAGTTATGATAATTATTATTTTCCAGAACTACACATTGCTAGAATTTAACAGCACCAACATGGTTATGGTGGAAAATGCACAAATACATTATCTGCATGCTTGTGCCTCTCCTCACAACTAACTGACCTGTTGACTGCATTTCTCCATCACAGATACTAAAACTGTTACAAGAAATTTTCCCAAACATTTCAAAAATTTCCTGTGATGTGAAAGACTCTATAAACTCTTGGCCTGCATAATCCCCTAGAACAGCCATTACTGCCACAAACTCCTCTTTCCTGTCCTCTCCTATTCCATCCATATTAGACACAAGTTTTTCATACCAGTCCATGTCTTGTTTAGCAGTTTTCATGTGAAGAATTCTGTACATTAGCCTGACTAAATCAGTAGGCACGCGAGGATGTACTTTAGTGAGTCTCTTACACTCCACTCTGTGGAATTTCCAAGCTTGTTTTTGACAGTTTTGTCCACAGTATCTCGCAAAACGACAGGAAGAGCATCTAAGAAGATGGTCTTTTTGCTCAAAACATTGGTCACAGCGCTGTCCTCTCACTTCATTACTCAAAACATAAACTGTAGGACTTTCATCGAGTATTTTGTCTCCAGGGCTGAAATTTCTGAGGGTTTTTAGTCCTCTTCCCTTTTCTTTTGTTACAAAAGCTTCGTAAGCCATAACTTTTCAAAAGTGCGGATGGAAAAACAAAAAATGAGCAGGCGTTTGCGCAAAACCGCGTAATGGACAGCAGACTGAGACGAGCTAAAATCCATATAAACAAAAACACTTTTTCAAATCAAAAATTTCTAAAGCATAAATGATATATAAAAAAGACAGAAAAAGGTTTGAGAAGCTTTATATTCAAACTCGAAATTATTTTTTATGGAAGAAAAAATTTGTTTCCGTTCAAGCATGCGCAAAAATTAGACTCAAGAACCTGTCGTCAGCGGTCTATTGCGCAAATTTGGCGGGAAATAAGTGAAATAAACAAGTGTAGGAAGTGAAATGAATTAGCTGTTTTCAAGATGTTTAGTTCTGATAAACTCGATGCCAAATGCACTCAGCTCAAAGCCGAAGTCCTTCTCTCTAAACCAAGCTCGGGTTGTGATGGGATCGAAGACAGTGACCGCCTCGAAAGGGCCAGTTGTTCATACTCGAACCAAAGTGAAAGATTTCGATTAAATGAGAGGGAATTTCGACGACAGTATGCACAGATATACGCAGTACGTCTGATGGCGATGAGGAAAAAGCTTGCAGCAGCTGCAAGGAGGACATGGGGTACGTTCATTACACTTAAAATTTCTCTGTAGCATTGAACCCTTAGTGCTATACTTATCAAAGCTCTTTCTTGCCTGATTCTTTAGGAAGCTCGCTGCCCATCAAGAGGTTATCTGAGTTGAAACTTGATGAAAAATGTGTTATTGTTGGTACTCTCTTCAAAAAGATGGAGTTAAAACCTTCTATACTGAAGGAAATAAGTGCAGAGGTATGACAGTGTAGATCATAGCAGACAGTAGAGAAAAATCAACATATCACTTTAGTGTTACATCTAGGGTGCTTTTATATATGTCCCAACCTGTGAACTATCTCATTCCTTAAGCAGGGATTGTGCAGGGTAGGCTACTGTGAACTTATAACCTACACTCCTCTAACATTTTGTTTATGAAATAACCAATTGCAGTAGTGGTCCAGATCTGGAAAAGGACCATAAAGTAGTCTTGAAAGTCTTGAATTGGGCACCTGCACCTATACCTATATACTAATTTATAACTAGATGTTTATGTCACCTTTAGGAAAATCTGCTTATTCAGCCTGTCAGAGATAAATACACAGATGATGAAGATGAATTGGTTATGGAAGATGAAACACAAAGGATTTCATTAATAGGAGACATAAAAGTTGGAATGTCAATCAGTGGTAAGAATGGTTCATAGGAATAAACAGCAGTCTTTTATATTAGTTACTAGCTGCTCAGTTTCTTTAGTTTAATGTGGAGCTTCCTTACCACTGTGTAGGAAATTCACATGGGTATTTTTCTGTTACACCAATCTTGTGTATTCTGCTTCAGCTTCAGTATAATCTTCTGGTGTCAAGTTATTATTATTTATGCCTTATATGGTACTTGAACTGAAGTTGGAGCAGTATTCTCCAGATTCATTAACTTCCATGTACCAGTACTGAGACAGCTATATATATCTTTCTAAATACTTTTTTGCGGTCTTTCATGCACTAGCAGCATAATACCAGTATTACACTAATAATTAAGAAAAAAACAAAAAAACAAAAGTTATATCTCGGTACTTCACCCTGTATTAAAATTCATTTGGAGATCAACTTTCATTTCTGGTATATATATATATATATAATTTTTTTCAGGCACAGTTGTTGCACTAAAAGGCCATACAACAGAGAATGGTAAATTCCATGTGGAGAGTCTTTGCTACAGTGGTCCTCCATATCAAGCCACACCAGAATTGGATGAACCAATGGTTAACGGAGAAGACAGGTATGTATATATCTACATAAAAATAAAGAGAATCTGGAATGCACCACTTCCTTGATGCTGCTGTAACTCTCTATTACACTCCCAAGCCAATATTATCTCCAACAATTTACCTTTTTAGCTTGGGTGTAATGTTTTCCGATTTCAGACCACATGTCATTCCCTTTGGTATTGTGTCTTTGTTTCTTGGTTATGCTTGAGAAGATACATTAATATGGATGAGCCTTAAGCAAAGGGTCTTATTCTCAAGGGAATGACATGTGGTCTGAAATGAGAAAACATTATGCCCAAGCTAAAAAGGTACATTTTATATATTACATTTTTGTTTTTCTTTATTTCAGATATTTGGTTTTAATATCAGGTCTTGGGTTTGGTGGCAAGCACCAAGACATGCTGAGTCTTCAGATGCTCACAGACTTGATTACTGGAGAGCTTGGCAGTATTCAGGTACTGCAACAAGAAACTTCCTTTGAAGACTGTAATTACAATGGATATTTATGTTGTTTTTTTCTAATCTTCCTGTCTCAAGGATCAAGAATCTTGTTGTAAAATTGTTCGAGTGATTCTGGCTGGAAATTCATTGAGTAAATCAACACAAGATAAAGAAAGTGAAACAAAGGTATTTCAAAATGTGGGAAAATTTCCATCCCCAAGAGACCGAGAGGAAATGGTGTTGCAGAACTTCCCACTCCAAGGAAATTCTATAAAGAAAATATGTGCATGTTGACCTCATCTAGACCCTTCCCATCCATTGGGAATTTTAATTCACACCTCTCTTTGGGGAGGGATGAATGTTTTCTGGAAGTGCAAAATACTTTATACCAGGATATATTTTGATGCATGAAAGTGTTGTAGATGACAATGGCTTTATAAGAAATCATCAGTAAGAATTAATCTCTTCCAACACAGGCAAAGTACTTGACAAGAAATGTGGTTGCTGGTACTGTAGAAGCTGTGAAAGAGCTTGATGACTTTCTTTGTCAGCTTGTGGTTAGTATTGTACAACTTAAAAGGAAAACATAGTTTGAATTATGAAATTTATGAATTGAAATGTTGTATTTATGTGTTGTAGGAATGTGTTCCTGTAGACATCATGCCTGGAGAGTTTGACCCTACCAACCATAACTTACCACAACAATCTCTTCACCCTTGTATGTTCCCCAAAGCAGTTGTCTATCCAACTTTGCAAGGTGTAACCAACCCATATGAGGCTTGCATTGGAGGAGTAAGGTGAAGTTATATTTTTCAGTTTCTTAAATCATGATCCTGTTATCAAGATAAACTTTATTAGAAGATTATCCTGTGTATTGGTCCAGAAGGGCAGGGGAGCAATGATCACAGAGCACCTTTGAAAGTGTTATAATCAATGTCAATTTATAAAAAAGTGGGGGGTGAAAGCCTTTCCAACCCTACCCTCTCCATGGTCCCTGGGGAGGAGCTGAAATAAGGAGGGGATGGGGTCTTGCTCCTCCTCTTCCCCCAGGCTTTCATTCCCTTTAAGATCCTTGTCAGCCTCTGATGTAACTATTTTGAGCTATGATATAACTGTGAAAATTCTAAATAATGAACCAAACACTTGAATATAGTTATGACATTAGAATGATTTTTTCAGGGTGCTTGGAACATCAGGCCAAAATGTGAATGACATCTATCGAATGACAACTCTTGAGGACAACATGGAGATCCTAGAGAAAAACATGATCAGTGGCCATATTGCTCCTACAGCACCAGATACCTTAGGTAAATGAAAATGGAAATTAAATGAAAGAAATGTATGAAGTCATGTGATTTTCCAATCTGGTGATGGATGAAATTAAGATTGATTTTTGAAGTCAGAGACCAAATCCACTTGGGTGTAATGTTTTCCCATTTCAGACCATGTGTCAATCCTTTGAGAATATGATTCTTTGTTTGAAGCTTGTCAATATTAACATATCTTCTCAACTGCTACTGATGGAGAAACAAAGAAATAATACCCAAGGGAATGACACGTGATCTGAAATGGGAAAACAAATATGCAATGACACAAACAAACCATTCCAGTGGATCAAATTCTAAGTGGATTTGGTACACTGGAATCAACAGTTGTAGTAAAAACTGATGTAGTATTTGTGTTACTGTGAATATTGTTAGAACTGTTGATTTAGATAGAACAAGGAATAATGCCTGACTTCTGCTTTACCAAGGGTGCTATCCTTACTATGATCAAGATCCATTTATATTGGAAAAGTGCCCTCACATCTACTTTGTTGGAAACCAACCCAAGTTCCAAAGCAAAGTCTTGAAAGGTAAGGTTATTGAGTAGTTAGAAGGGGAAAGAAAGAATTGGATTTGTTGCCAGTCCTTTGAAGGGGAGTTCTAGTACCTGTTCTTCAAACGAATTCTCAGATAATAAAGAAGCCAGTTGATGAATAACCTGAAACTTCAACCATGGTATACACACTCAACTGGCTCACCTGGCTCACCCAGGCAACTGAAAAGATGAGGGGGGGGGGGGGGGGGGAGTTGCCAGCCCTTTAATAAAACCAAAAGGTATAAAGGGGTATGTCTTTGGATTCTAGGAGAAAACAACCAGAAAGTTCTGCTTGTGATGGTTCCTGAGTTCTCATCCAGTAAAACATGTGTATTGGTTAATCTGCGCACCCAGACCTGCCAGCCATTGAAGATGGTGTCTTCTGTTTCTTCACACATGAATGGAAACAACCATGTTGACTGTGAAGACACACCTATGGAAACCTGAAAGTTTTTGCTTCTCTTAGAGTATAATGTCAATCTTATATCCATCTTCATAAATAAAGGAAATGTAGTCCTAATTTAGCTTTCAATTTGTGTATGTATGTGTTTTTGATGTACGCTGTGAAAAACTTTTCTTAAATTCCTCTTTTTCATTCATTAACATTATACTCCCAGGGAATGATGGGAAACCAAGCACAAAAAATGGCGGAAAAATACCGTCACCTCCAACAGGTTTTTCCGGGTGGATTTGCGTCACTACTGTTTGTTTGTTTTGTCATCGCGTCAAATCACGTCATAATGGTTGTCAAGGCAACCCGAACCACCATTTTTTTCAAGTTTTCACAAGCTGTAGACGTTACTTCAGTTGTGACAACAAACTTTTCGAAAAAAACTTTTTAAATTGACTTTTAAGATACTAATCAAGTAAATCAAGATGGTAAGTGGGTTAGTTAACTTTTGCCATTCAACTTTGTTCTTAATCTGTTAACGTTTTCGAAGTTTTTCGACTTAAGCTTACCTAGAAAGCAACGGCAACTCACCAACTGTCAAGATTTGAACACAAAGTTGGATTTTCCAAAAAAAGATATCGTTTAGCTCCTGCTGAACTTATTCATTTTGTTTTTCAGCGTGAATGTATCTCAGTCCACGTTGGTCAAGCCGGTGTCCAGATTGGAAACGCTTGTTGGGAGTTGTACTGTCTTGAACACGGTATCCAGCCCGATGGCCAGATGCCCAGCGACAAGACGATCGGCGGTGGTGACGACTCGTTTAACACTTTCTTCAGCGAGACGGGAGCTGGAAAACACGTCCCAAGAGCTGTCTTCGTTGACTTGGAACCTACTGTAGTCGGTAAGAATGACAATTCACCGGTTCGTTTATAGGTTTGTTATATTTTGACTTGCTTATGTTTGCATCTTTATCGTCGGTTTTGCCTGATTTCGGCCTTTTTGGTTTATCGATTCCGAAAAAATGTCTGTATGAACTAATTAAAGTTTTCCCTTGGTTTTTGTTTAGGTTTTTTGATTTTTTATTGTTTGTTTGTTTGTTTGTTTGATATTTTTTTATTATTATTATAAGAAACTTTACTGTTCAAAAAGTCTTCATTTCTGAAATGTTAAAAAAATCTAAAATTCAGAGACCTTAAGCTTATATTTTTTCGAAAAACGACGTATGAATTGTGACTAAGGCCGGGATTACACGGTGCCGGACGAATTTTTGACCGTTCAAAAAGTTGTACTTTTAGGCCTTCCGTTTACACGGGACCACGCTATCCGGATAAA
>WUAP02128788.1:0-14329 GCA_015163945.2 Stichodactyla helianthus | reverse complement strand
CAGTCTCTACTGAAGATGGCTAACGTCATGCCGAAACATGTTTAGAATTAAAAATTTAATCGTTTACTTAAAATGTTGATTTCCTTTTTATTTATTCAAATTTAACATCCTTTGAACTTCTGTAATGTTTAAGATCCAAAAGAGGCAAACGGCTAATGGCAAGCAGTGATTGGTGACTGATTAGGCAAAATCACCAAGTAAAATGAAAGATTTTCAATTTAAAATTCACCAATGAACAAGTCATACTACTTGCCATTCAAGGTCTTTACTGAATGGTACAGGCATTGTTTAGGTATGAATGTGAAGAAACTCTTGCCACACAGTTTTTTTCAGTTCTGCAATTACCAATCACTGATAGCCATTTGCCCCTTCAACCTTTTTGAAATAGGTAGCTGTAAAAAGTCTTTCAAAACTTTGAACTAAGGCAGTCTCTAAAGCCTTTGAATAGAACTAAGTATTAATTATAAATTTTGTTTTTTCTCTCCAGCCTTGCCATACAACCGAAACAAAGCTAGTATTTATTTGGTATTTGAGTTCTGTGAGCATGATTTAGCTGGATTATTAAACAATCCTGCAGTAAAGTTTTCCCTATCTGAGATGAAAAAGATCAGCCAGATGTTACTTAATGCACTCTACTTCATCCATAGTAACAAAATTCTTCATAGAGACATGAAAGCTGCAAATGTTCTTATCACCAAGAATGGAATCTTAAAACTTGCAGACTTTGGATTAGCACGAGCAATTCATATCAATAAAGAACAAAAACAAAGATATACAAATAGAGTGGTAACATTGTGGTACAGACCCCCTGAACTGTTACTTGGGGAGAGAAATTATGGACCACCAATTGATATTTGGGGTGCAGGTTGTATCATGGCAGAATTATGGACACGTCGACCCATTATGCAAGGAAATACTGAACAGAATCAATTGACTTTAATCTCACACTTGTGTGGGTCCATTACTCCAGAGGTGTGGCCAGGAGTCGATAAGCTAGAGCTCTTTGGGAAATTAGTTCTTCCTGAACAGCAAAGGAGAAGAGTCAAGGAAAGACTTAGGACCTATGTCAAGGATCAACATGCGTTGGACTTGCTTGACAAGATGCTAACGTTGGATCCTACGCAACGTATTGATGCTGACACTGCTCTTAATCACGATTACTTCTGGACAGATCCAATGCCCACAGACCTCACTCGAACATTAGCTTTGCATACTCAATCTATGTTTGAATATTTGGCACCACCAAGGCCTGGTGCTCAAAGACAGCAGGCTGCACCAAAGCCTGGGGTAGCAGCTCAACCAAGTGCTGTACAAAGTGCAACCTATGACAGAATTTTCTAAATGAGTTACTGTTTTTGTTTTTGGAAATGCACTGGCAGTGAAAAGTGTTGTGAATGTTTTAATTCTTCAGCCAAAACACTTTAAAACTCCTCAAGAAAAAGAAAAAAACAAAACAAAAAATTGAAAAATCATTAAAAAAAACCAGAAACAAAAAAACAAACAAAAGAAAATGAAATTAAAAGAAAAAAGAATGAACTAAAAAATGAAGGTCAAGCAAAAATCACATGCATATTGGAAACACAAACACTTATTATTGTTTAGAAGTTTGAAATATGAATGGGAACTGTTTACTACTGTGGCCAAGGGTAAATATTCACATAATTGTGATTAAGGAGTACCACATCTGTTATATATATGCTTTACTCAGAGATGGCATCTTGCCAAAAATCATGAACTGTCATGTAATTTCATCAGAGAAATAGAAGGTAAATGTTGATCAAAGCTTTAGTTTTTGCATTTACAAGTCTATTTAGTCACTATATACAAACAAGGATATCTTTCAACATTATGGATGTTAACACGTTTAAAGTGTTCCTTTAGTATTATTACTATCACAAGTCATTTCATGGTTAATGATGTGGTTTATTTATAATCCAACTCTCTTTCATGATTTGTTGAAACATTTTAATTCTATATAATACAAGTGAACTTTATTTCTAGACATTTTTCTTCCATTGGCACAAAATCAGTGTTCAGGATAGACATGGTCAAAAAAGGCATATATTTTCGCTCTACAAGTCTAATTTTTAAGTCAACTTTGAAAGGATGCAATTACTGAGCTAACTTTACAGTGGTAAAATTTTCTTAGAGAACAACTGCAAAAAAATCAAAATTCCTTGAAACAATATTCCTTAGGTCTCAATTTTACAAATTTTTGGTAAAACATTAGCTATTTTATTTTGCATTTGCAACCACTGTAATGTTCCAGAAGAGATACTTGAATATATATAACATAGGTATAAATAGGTTTAACAAGGGCATCATTATTTGATAAGGTCAGCTGGCTGATAATAGGAAACATTTTGAATTGCAAGTTAATTCAGGTTATGCTCTCTGATGCATTTATAACAAGCAAGTGTAAGCAGTGGAAAAGTCAACTTAGGTTTAATATTACATTACCTGTTCTCAACTTCTGAATGTCAGAGTACATTCGATCTTTGTATAAAATTAAAACCTACAAATTTATTGTTTGTTTTTCTGATTTGTCGTGTGTGGGGTGTCATTTGACTGCACTGTCAATCACAAGCTTGGCAGGCTTTTTATCAGTGCTAAAAATGATGGCTGGTCAGTTGCTAGCTAAGCCTCTGATGCAGACGTCCTTGGGGTTGTCATGCAGTGCTATGCTGTTTTGTTGTTGAAGGGTTATGTGATTACACTAAAGACATCTGTGTAGGAGGCTGCAGCATAGCTCAGTCAACTGGACTCATTTGCATTGAGTGGGAGATACACTTTGCACAAACAAAAGGTTTGTTAATCATGGGATAATTTGAGGCGCAGTGAAGGATAAACTATTGTATTTATATGAACTGCCCCTCAAAGTTGAGAATAAGAAAGAAGTTTTTGGGATTGGGATTACAGGATTTATGCCAGAAAAAGGGTGTTGGTGATATTTTGAGTACAGACCTGACATGTATACACCAGAAAATTGTTGTTGGGTTCAAAATGTTACAGTCAAACTGGATGTTCCTTTGACTTCAACATTGCAACACTGACATGTTTTGCATTTGCAGTTTGCTTTTATCCTTAGACCTAATTGGCTAACGCGTTGCTATGTATGTTTCTACCCAATTCAAAACCTCTGGGAATAAAAACTTTTGTTCCATTGCGTTTTTATGTGCTATGCAAAGACAAAAGACAAAGAATCTTATTCCCAAAAGATTTGAATTGGGTCAAAATGTACATAGCAACGTGTTAGCCGATTAGGTCTATTTGTGACTATAAATTAATAATAACCATTATCAATAGACCACATTGCTAGTCTAACTGTTATCTCAGTTACATACAAAGAATGCAAGATACTATGGTTTGTGGTTCTGTTGTTTGGTGTTATTTAACTGAGATAACAGTCCCAGAAAGCACTGCTGTGGCAGACTAGTAATATAGTGCATGTTCTATTATAAATAGACCTTTCCTGAATTTGCTTCACTGACCATGAAACGATGGTTTCAATTATTCGAGGCTGCACTTGATGTTATCATTTACTGGAATGTATCAAGTACAACCTCAATCTGGAACCATTGTTTTGTGATCAATGAAGTGAATTTGGGAAAGGTCAATTTGGCCTGGAAAGTCGAACATGTTGATTTTAGGATCAAATGATCCTAAGGGTTTGCTAGCTGATGAAATGTTCATAAAGCTCTGATAAATAGTCTTCAATATTGTTATCCTGTACTTTCTGTTCACATTCCCTTGTTTCTAATTGTATAGATTGTGTATCAGTCTTCTTGAGCTCCCCTGTGGAACAACTCTGTTTTTCCTTTCCTATTAAAACAGAGGAGAGAGAGAGAGGGGTGAGGGGAAAATTAATGAGTAAAATAATTTTTTTTAACCAAAAAAAAAAAGTGTTTGGGACAGGTTGTTAATTAGACAGGGAAGGGCTAGTGCAAATGGGGGGAGGGTCATTTTTTTTCATGCAAATTCAAAGGGGAGGGTCACAAAAATCTGTGCAGGCCTTTAAGGGGGATCATATCAATTTTTATTATATACCAAGTGTCAAAGTTCAATTTGCCTCAATTTCTATTGGTCGAGAGTATCACGTGAATGTGAAGAAATTCAACTGTCTCCCTGGCAACAAGTCTGGGAGGGCAATAATATGTTGGGGGCTGGGAATAAAACTGGAAGTCACGTGACTGAAAAAATATCAAAACTGGAAACCAGAATCCACCACATTAGCGTGTGCGTTTGCAAAATTTATTTTTTCTCTATTTTTTGTTCTCTTTGACACTTGATATGATAATAAAGCACTTATTTACTGGGACTGAGGGAAACAGTATGTTTTGTGGTCCCTCGAAGCAGAGCTGAGGGAAACATCAGTGGTCTCAGGACCACAAAGCACACTGTTTCCCTCGGTCCCAGTAAATAAGTGTTAAAATTAAGATGTTATTCTATGATATTTTTTCACATATGGAATCTTAAGCAAGCCAAACCTTGATATGTGTTTTCCAAGTATTTTTTAAAGGTTTTATAAAATACTGTACGTCAAGTTTCATGCTTTCATATGGAAAAACAAGTTGCTATGCTCTTATATCACATGGTTTTTAGCAAATCAGATCTTTTCAGATCACAATTTAAGGTGCTTACCTTTTTTACAACTTCCTTCAACTCTTTCCTTTGATGTCTTCACATTCTTAAAAAATCTAAAAAGTAAAACAAGGAGAGTCTTAGCGGACTTGTGAAAGTTTCGTATGTTGGATGTTTGTAAAATCAGCACAAATGAACCTCTCAATTTTTGTTAAATTTTCCTCCATTTTTTTATTTGCGATTTCCACCAGGTGCTCAATATACTGCAAAATAAAATGCATGAAGTGTTAATTTTTTTCTCTAAACTGGAAACCTCTGTATTTATATCCTCCTTATACTGGAAATACAAAAGTAATGAAATGGTCTCATAAGTTGTCCAAATCCAACACTCTGGGTCTTATAATAACTGAGTAGAAGGTGCTGCCTTTGTCATGATATCTGCAAATGGTTAACCTTTTTGTCTCTTGGAAAATCATGTTAAAAACATTCCCATCCCTTACAACTTAAGAGATGTTAAAAAGGGCCAGTACTGTTTTGTCAGTTTCCCACTAGTACTGTTACATGCTTTAAATAAGGTTGATTTATTTATATTTAAAGGCTTCAGCATTACTCTTGCAATAAAAAACAAACAAACAAACAAAAACATTTCCACACACAAATAAAAAGCTTGGGTTGCCTGTGATGGAAGCATACTGTTACCCTGGATTCCAGAGGCTCTTAGTGCTTCTTGGTCATAGGTTATCTTAATGCAAGGGACCTTCTCTCGTTATTTAGCCCCCAGCTTCAGGGTCTCTGGTGCCCAGTGTGGCATCCATTAGGAACTGTAGCAAGAGGACCTCTTTCATCCAGGGTAGCATGCAGTATGCTGCTATTAAAATTATATTAACAGGGGGATGGGCCAGAGGAATTAAGGGGTAAGTCAACTAATTTTTACCCAGACAGAATTAGAAGGGATGGGTCATCTTTGATTTTCTGTAATACTGCAGTAATCTCCAAGGGGCTAGGGTTTTATCAGTTGCATATTAGGGAGGGGGTAATATTTGTAAACCAAAGGTTATATTTCTGTAATACTGCAGTAATCTCCAAGGGGTTAGGGTTTTATCAGTTGCATACTGGAGAGGGGGGGTCATATTTGTAAATCAAAGCTTATATATGGCAGGGGGAATGAAAACTTTGACACACTTGTTAGCTGTAGTTTCTCTGGCCCAACCCCTGTTAAAAAATGTCCTTACTTCATTTGATACTAAAAGTTTTCCTCTGTGAATGACTGGTACCTCCATACTCTGAGTGCTCCTTACAGCCTAGAGGTATAGAATGTTTTATAGAAATTTTATAAGGGAACGTCATTAATTTTTTGAAAATTTTTTGTCCACCTTTGCAAAAAAATTTTCACAATCCCCTTATTTCAAAGAAGATATTTGCAGTTTCCCCAGTTACAAAAAAAAAAAAAAAAAAAAATCAATAACCTTTAACATGCACACACATTAAGACCTACCTTCAGTTCATCAAAATATTTTAACCCATCTCTCCAATTTCATATGCCTTACACACTCCCATAAATAATTAAGTATACCCAATAACTGCAGAAGAGGGTTGATAGTGTATGTTTTGTGGTTTGTAACAAACTGCTGGGCCAAAAAGGAATTTAATTTCTCTCTCTCTTTCACTCTGATAAAGGACTAACATATGGAACAAGTCTGTTAAGTTCAATTCATGTATACAAGTACAAAGTTTTTCTATTGTTTGATTGATCAATCAATCAAAAAGACTGGAAACTGTGCATTTGAAAGCATAGAGAATCAACATATAAATACATACCAGATAACTACAGAAGAGGAGTTTTGAAACAGTTATGTAACTATAAACATCTATAACTATTTATAAGGTTTAGTGACTCTTACCAAATTATAACGGGACTTTCTACCAACAACAATCCCTGAATTCTTGTAGCCAGACTCAAGAGCATCCCTCAACTATACCAAATACAATACCAAGACACTTCATTCTTAGTTTATCTACTTCTGAGTAGCTTAGGCTAATACTAAGTCACAAACAGAGCTCTAAATGAGGATGTCCCGAATTATCTTATTGGATCTAAGACGTGGAATATTAAATGTTGACCCATGAACTGGGCCTCAGGGATGAAATTATAATCCTTTTTTCAAGACATTCAGAATACAATGTAAATTGGATTATTATTGATTCCTTTAAAAACCATATGATCTCAAAGTTAAAGTTAAATTCCTTCCCACATCAAGTGATGTATAGCATGGCACCTACAGTATCTCTGTTTCCATAGCCCTAGGCCACACGGCTACATAGGTAGTGAAAGCCACAGCAGGGGGCTGGTCTGCTGGTGGCCTCCATGTGTTTAAGATCTCAAAGAAAAATATATAAATTGAGGGATTATATAAAAAAGAGACTGCCACTGAATTGAAAAGTTATTAAAATAAAAGGTTTGTAAGGCCTTCGAGATAACTTTCATAGCTTAATTTGCCCTGCAGAATTGAAATAACTGAGGAGAAGGTGCTGCCTTTGCTATTACATCTGCAAATGGTTAGACCTTCACTGTGGCTTGGATAACCACATAAAATGGCAGTCCTGTCTCTCCACTCTTCCTTACCCTGCATCAGAATGATGTAATAGAACCATTGAGGATGTAAAGAAACTCTGGTAGTGACCATCATTAGTGTTAGGGACTGTTCATAATTTACGGGTCCAGGGAGTTACAGTGGTCCTGCAACAGTATGTGGATTTCAAATTTTGAGAGAAGACCTTTTAAAGTGCGAATCAAAAACCGTGGGCACCTATAAATATTTCAGGAATGTTTCTACTGTTTTTAGCCAATCAGAAATTGCTCTTTAACCACAAAGATAATGACTACGTTTCTGTTTCGTCAAGAAGCATTCCTGATTAAATATTTGTAATGCCCATGGATTTTTGATTCACACTGTAATGACCCCCCACCATAACAAACCTATTGTGGCCTAATAGTGGTAGAGTATCCGCCTCATG
This sequence comes from Stichodactyla helianthus, assembly GCA_015163945.2. NCBI lineage: Eukaryota > Metazoa > Cnidaria > Anthozoa > Actiniaria > Stichodactylidae > Stichodactyla > Stichodactyla helianthus. The sequence continues at coordinate 6,733 of WUAP02128788.1, read as the reverse complement.
ACTGGGAGGTTGCGGGTTCGAGCCCCGGCTGTGTCATACCAAAGATGTTTTAATGATTTTTTAAAAAAATGTAACATACTGCCTGCCAGCTTGGTACTCAGTATAAATGGTATGGAGTATGGAAGTTAAACACACGAAGCCACCAGCAGACCAGCCCCCTGCTGTGGCTTTCACTACCTATGTAGCCGTGTGGCGCCTAGGGCTATGGAAATGGAGATAGGCACCACCCTATACATCACTTGATGTGGGAAGGAATTTAACTAACCATAACAAACCTAATATTTTTCATGACCACCCTCCACACACTTATGCAGAATATAAGTTGGTACAAAATAAATTTATTGAAAAAATATTTTTGATGGGCCCTAAATGTTTCTTGAAAAATACACACAGCCCCTCCTCAACCCATAAAATATGAACACTCCCTTAGGTCTCTAATAAAGTAGACTATGAGTCCTATTGTACAGCACTGGCCTTTGGGCAAAACAGGGGTGGATCCAGGGGTGGTGAAGGGGGGGGGGGGAGCTAGCCACCCCCCTTTTGGAATGGCAAAATATGCTAGAGTGATAAAATACAGCTTTTTTTTGTGCAAAAATTGGCACATTTTTGTTTGATTCTATATTTAACAGTAATAGCATTCTAGCATGTGTGCCATATAGTATTTTTCACTTAAATGGCATGTACCATTCTGAGGTGCCAAATTTACTTAGTGAACTAATATTTTAGGAGCCACCCCCCCCCCCCCATTTAAAAATCCTGGATCTGCCCCTGCAAAATCTCAAATAACAATAAATAATGATAATAATAATAATAAAGCCACTGAAGTATGGTAAGTCCACATCAAATAAATAACAAGACTCCTAGATGGCAAGGATTAGATAGTAAAACTGTCTGATGAGTTCTTTTTTACTGATGTATTCAATGAGCATAGGGTCATGGCCTTGTTTATAAAAAAATTATTTATAGACACTAGTGAAACTCTATGTATATAAGTTTTGAAAAGTGTTAGTATTTTTTAATTTGCATCTTATTGGCATCGCCATTGGTTAATTTATTTACGAATTATTTATTCCTAAACCTGTATAAATAAATTTGTGGTGAAGGACCACAGGAGTTAATTCTATCATAACAAAAAAAAGGAGGACTTAATGCTATACCATAAGTATCAACAATTTGTAAGATCCTACATTACCATTGACTGTGCATCCTCTAATGTATTACATTGGACATGAAGTACAAAAGGTTCAAATTTAAAGACAGCATTTCCTTCACTGACATTTAAAGATGATAACTGAAAAAAAAAGGATACAAAAAAGATCAGCATTGCCACACAATACTCTAGCTACCTCCCATCACAATGGGGCTGTTAAGTTGTGACATATTTCCAGGTCCAATGTTGTAAAAAGATCTTACCAAAACTTATTCCTAGGATATTATTCTCTACCTTCAACTATAGACCTCTTTACCTTCATATGCAAATTGCCCATTTCAGACCATGCGGCATTCTTTTGGGAATTGTTCTTTTATTATGAAAATGTTAACCTATTAACATAAGAAAGAATTAATTCCCAAGAGTGACATCATGTGGTCTGAAATGGGTAAACAAACAATGAAGGTAAAGAGTTCTATTAGATACATGAACAATAAATCCTGAAATGAAGAAAAAAAGTCATAAAAAGTTTGCCAAAGTGATTTTTAATTTGGACCCAGGAGTCGTTTTTTGTTTGAATTATGTCACACTTAAAAGCTCTATAGAGGAGAGAAAGCTGTACAGTTAAGGAATGGTCAGTGTTTAGTGTTTGTAATTCCAGTGTAAGACTTGTTATAGGCAGAGATGACAATGACTGCTGAGCACTTTTGAAAGTGGGGACTAAGTTTTGACAGGGATCAACTGACAGAGTACCTTTGAAAGTATTATAATCAAGGTAGATTTGGAAAAAAAGTGGTGAGAGTCCTAACCTCCCATGGTCCTTGGCTGAGAGCAACTCTAACTATCAGGAATATCAGGTTACTTTATACACCCCTGATTGGACAATCAGTGGGTTTACTACACAAGTAAGAAATGTCGTATTACTGCATATCCTGCATATCCAAAAACCAATTCGCTTTTCTGAAATGGACCTAATCCATTGCACATATTTTTTTCCCCATTTCAGACCACATGTCACTCCCTTGGGTATTGTTTCTTTGATTCTCGGTAGCACTTGAGGAGAATGTTAATATGGATGAACCTCAAACAAAGAATCTTATTCCCAAAAGGATGACATGTGGTCTGAAATGGGAAAACAAATACAGCCAATGGATTAGGTCTATTCAAAGAAAGACCCTATCTCATTCCCAAAATCAATCCCAGAATCCAATGCAAGATGAAGGTACGTTTTGATCTTGTACCCAAAATTCAGTCCCACAAATCTGTGTTTTAGGAGTTCATATTCTCCCCAGTTTTCTGTTGTATTTTTGAAAGGCTAATTTTAGTATATTGGATTGTGATTGGTTGTGATTAGTTGCACTATCCTGTCAGAAGTCAAGCATTTTCAAAAGTACATTTTCAAATTGAGCACAATTGACAATTAACTCACAACAGACTGCATCTCTATCTTGTCATGTGATATAAATAGCCATTTGCCAGATTTCTTTTTGTGATCTGAATCCTGAATTATCAAATAGACAAAAATTATTTAAGCTTAAAATTTTTTGTTTTTGCAAAGATATGCCTCAGTTTTCTCAATATTAAATGCACCCTATAGACCTCCCCAATCATGTGATATCCTGCAAACAATAGTAAAAAATTATGATTCCCCTTGTACCTTGTCTTACCTCTGGGAAATTTTTGAAAGCTCCCCCGTAAGCTACTGCTAAAAAATCATGACCCCCCTTAAAATCATCATAGCCCACATCCATAAATTATGCACCCTCACATGCTTTCTTACCTCAGAAAATACACAAATTCGTCCAGAACAAGAACTCGTAGTAAAATAGTTATCTAAACTATTAATATATTGTACTAATCCTATAATATGTTCATCTATACTGCCCTTTTTACTCAAATCAGCTTGTGACAGACATCGCTGCTTTTGCTTCTCAAACTCCGCCATCTTGGTTTAGAGTAGATCCCAGTACCTCCACAGGTAGCCCAAAGGTTAAAATTAAACTGCATCTCCTTTGTTTAAAAAATTCCCTTTTAGAAATTTTTTTCTCCTTATTCTCGTATTATTGACGATATATGGTATTTTAGAAAAATTTTCTGCACTCAAGGTCTTCGTTTATGATAAAAATTGATGATTTTGGGCTGCCTGTGGTAGCGTAGCCGAGTGTTCGCGCCAAATGTTCAAAAGGAATTCAAAAGGTCAAAAGCCTCGTTAACCTAAAAAATTTCAAAATTTAGAGACTTTAGATTTCGAAATGCTGCGTAGAAAACCTACTCGAATAGAACTAAAGCGAGACGACCTTGATGAATACGAAAAAGCCAAAGAAATGTGGTCTAAAAGCACAGAATCGACAAGCGAAAAGAAAGGGCTGAATGAAGGAACACCAGCGTCAAACATGTTGAGTGAAGCAGAGAGAATAGCCAAAGTACATGAAAGAATTGGATATATAAAACCACAGCTTGTACCCAGTGATGGAACTACACACTTCTTATGAGAGAAAACCTGTTCTACATTGAACTATAATCTGTCTGTGACGTTGTGACTAATAAAAAAGCTGGTAGTGACTTACAAATGTGCGTCTTGTTTGAATTTCGTGCTGAAAATAAAAAGACAAAAGGACAGGACAACAAGACAGAAGTGCTATCAAGGGAAGGTTGTATCCTTGGACAGGCCAACACGTAAGACTATAATTGATTGATTTCGATCAAGTAAGGCCAGCTCAGTAAGGACGACGAGGACGTCTTCATTGGTCATTTTTGCAAAGATCTCCAGAATTTTCAAGTGTTTTCTATCTGAACTCAAGAATTTTCTGAACTGTCAGGGGAAAGTCTAGATTTATTGAGGTGTGATACAACATTGTTTCATTTGTTACAAACACAGGCAGATCCAGGTAGGCACACCATGGTGCCTTGTCATTCGTCTTTTAAGCACTGGATGTTGCATGTCATTAGGGGGATAAGAAGAGGGAAAATTGATTTGTTGAGGTTAGTGTTTCTTGGCCTAGTCTTCTATGAACCTTCTGATAGGATCATCTCTAAGGGGGTAGATTGTTTAGAAATGACCCTATGGGCTTGGACACAGGATGTGACATTTCCTGTGACATTGTTTGAAACAGGAAAATCGCACCATGTGTCCACACGTGCAACTATTGTGCACAATAATGTTGCAGAAATAGAAACTGTTTTACTTTAACAGGTGGACAATTTCCCTGTTACAAGCAATATTGCATTGAATGTCGCATTGTGTGTCCCAGCCATAATGTAGCTGCCAATTGTAGGAGATTAAAAATTGACCCCACCAATGGAAAGGGTGCTGAAAGGGTAATATGGGAACTACCTGGAAAAAATTGGATTCGGGCCATTTGGAATGGGGAAAAACAACAAAATGGGAATTGGAAAAAGTTTTAAAGAAAAATGTTTGGAATTAGGAGGCTGGGAAGTGAGATTTGTAAAAAAATTTAGTTGGGAAATGGGATTGGCAACCCCCTTTTAGGACCATCAATGGGAAATCTTGGAAAGTACAGTACTGGTAATTTAATAAGAAGAAGGTGCATTGGTTAGAATAGGCCTTTCCCAAGTGAGTCCAGTACTAGCCAAAGCCTCGATTTCATTACCATAGCAGTTTCTTTGTGGTGTTATTATGTAAATTATGTATTATTTAATCAACAACTCTTCTTTACTTTATGTTTAATCATTTTGAAGTCCATTGTATCAGATTAGTACATAGCTAAGTGCATGATGGTATGTACTGAAATCAAAGCTTTGGCTAGGACAGGACTAACTCAACTATATCTTGGATAAGGACTATTGGCTTATTCTGCATACAAATCAGATGGCAGAGTTTATAGTTTCTCAATTACCTTTAGTACAAGTGCAGACAATAGTAAGTCATAATACTTCTTTATAGATTTTACCAGTAATTTTGAGTTATCTAGTTAATGAGATTTTATTATATAGAGGATATTACATGGGTGCGTGGAGATACAAATTTTATCTTCGAGTGTTGATGATCTCTCTCATGAGTGAGCGCAGTGAACGAGCAAGAGATATTCAACATGAGAAGATAAAATTCATATCTCCAAGCGACCATGTAATGTTCTGTTTATTATATAGATATCAATGAAATATCCAGGATCAGGGAAGAATTTTAAGGCCATTTGTGATTGGTTGGTACAAGGGTAGTCATGGCAATGGTGATATCTTCACATGTGAAGGATAAATATGATATCTTCACTGTGTACGAAGTTTTAGAAACAGGAGAAATCCTGGTATTACTGACTATTTTTCATGGGTTAAATAAAAGTCACTGTAGTAAAATTTTCTAACATGCTACACTTGACAAACCGATTTGGTGGCTTTGCCTCACCAAATATTAATAAGCAGATAATGCTTGGAATTATCCAAGATTTAACAAATTTACGATAGTTTCATGTTATGGCGCTTGATGTGTGTCATAATTCAACTTACAGAATTGTGGTGTAGTTTCGAATTTTCGGCGTCTCGTTTTGGGGTCTTCCTGTGTTTTGAATCAATTTCATTCTGATGTCATTGCATTTTGAGGTCGTTCTCGTTACGATGTCATTGCATTTTGAGGTCGTTCTCGTTACGATGTCATCGCATTTTGAGGTCGTTCTCATTTTAAGGGGGTCTCATTTTGAGGTCGTTCTCATTTTGAGGTCATCGCATTTTGAGGTCGTTCTCATTTTGGGATCGTTCTCATTTTGAGGGTGTCTCATTTTGGGATCGTTCTCATTTTGAGGGTGTCTCACTTGAGGTCGTTCTCATTTTCGGTCTCATCATGCTCGGGTAACAAATCTTTTCATAGGGAGAAGGGTGTGGTGGTTTTGAAAGCGAAATCCCGGGGGGGGCAAAAGTTATTAAAAGCAATGACGCCATGGCACTTAAGCACTGAAATGTTTCTCACTAGCTAGCACCTCAATCTTACCACTTCGATACTTGTCTATTTGAGCTCTAATCCATGTCAAATTCTAGTTTTAGTTTTTATTTCTACTGATAAGAGTACGGGCGCTGCTTAAAACAAGTAGCTTTGAAATGACCGAATCGTCGTTGTGTGGGAAAAATTCCAGCGCTTAAAATCGGCCAGCATCGCTTTTAATAACTTTAGCCCCCTCCCCCCCGGATTTCTCTTTCAAAACCACTACACCCTTCTCCCTATGAAAAGTTTTGTTACCCGAGCATGATAAGACTGAAAATGAGAACGCCCTCAAAATGAGAACGATCCCAAAATGAGAACGCCCTCAAAATGAGACATCCTCAAAATGAGAACGATCCCAAAATGAGAACGATCCCAAAATGAGAACGACCTCAAAATGAGACACCCTCAAAATGAGACAACCTTAAAAATGAGACATCCTCAAAATGAGAACGATCCCAAAATGAGACCCCCTTAAAATGAGAACGACCTCAAAATGCGACAACCTTAAAAATGAGACATCCTCAAAATGAGAACAATCCCAAAATGAGAACGCCCTCAAAATGAGACCCCCTTAAAATGAGAACGACCTCAAAATGCAATGACATCAGAATGAAATTGATTCAAAACACAGGAAGACCCCAAAACGAGAC
>WUAP02128777.1:596-14331 GCA_015163945.2 Stichodactyla helianthus | reverse complement strand
TAAATCTCGAACGAGATATTAATTTTTATATGATTTTAGCCGATCCTCTAAAGACCCAGGCCTTAACATGCTTGAGTTTCTATCCCTTCCAAAGTCTAAAGTTCATACAGACATAGTTATATAGAAATTGAGGGTTTTTATTTTCATTTCTGTTGTTAATATCATCATCATTCTTGTAATGGTTTTTCTCTAGATTCAGCAAGAAAGAACTTTTTCTGATTCCTCTTCATATGATGTAAGTATAGTATTTGAGATTGTCAGGTCATAAATATACCACATGTTTACCACAATTAGTATTGTTGATGATTTGACTTGCTTTCTGATTGGTTGATTTTCTGCAGAAAACATGAGTAGTACATACCACAGTCAGTTATGTGATCACTTGATCAGACATAGCATACACGTCATTCTGTTTCTAGTAAATGAAGGAGAATTCAAAATAGTAGTATTGCATAGAAAACTGCTGAATTGAAACTGGTTCCATTCGAGACACAGAAATTTCATTTTTTAAGGTTAAAAATAACTAGTCTAATCATTGCTCAACCTTAGCAGTTGTCTACTAGTCCATGTCTAGTAAAAATTGCCTTCTGGCTAGTAAAACTTGAGAACCACCAGCCAATGGGTTATCTCTTGGCTATTAACTTCTCAGCTCCACCAGCCCAGGGGCCAGTGATGAAAAAAGTTAAGGTCGATAACTGAGTCTTGTTCTTAGAATAAGATGGTTCCTATATGCCTATATACCGGGTAATAAACTGCTTTCTCATTCAGGATGGTATTTACATCATATTAGACACCAATGTCCTACTCTCACATTTGAAGTTTATTAGTGAACTCAAAGATTTTCCTGTTGAAGGTAACGTTGTTTATCTTTGAATTCATACCTTTTATTTTATATCAAAAACTACACAGATTATCAACTTCTTCAACAAAATCATTAATTTTATTGGTTCAAATTATACCTACATGTGTCATGAAGAAAAATTAAATTGATTTTAAGATAGTAATTTTGTTTCTTAAGATGTCATTTGAATTTTATTTTTATCTACAAGGTGTAGGAAGACCCACTCTTATAGTGCCTTGGATTGTAATGCAGGAGTTGGACTCTCTCAAGGTATACAAAAACATTGCTACCACCATTATGTATCATTTTTCCAAATATTATCATCATTATTTCTTTTATTTGCTGCTTTGCAGAGTGACTCCTGGAAAATTAGACAAGGAAAGATCGTAAATCAAGAGAGCAAGGTATGATTCATTTCCAGAAAACTCTTCATTTGAATATGATTTTCTATGATACTAAATTTATTTGTGTATCATCAGGATGGTGCTGTAGGAGTTGACTCTCTAGCCAGACAAGCTATAAGATTCCTTCATTCTTGTTTTGAATCTAAGCATCCAAGAATACGTGGGCAAACTCTAGATGAGGTGTGGTTTTGTTAGTAACAGTCAAAAATGCATGAATAATTATTTTAATGAGGGGATTACAGTAGAACTCATAGACTATGGAGGAGGTTTTAAAATCTGATAAAACATCATCTTCATTTGCATAAACTTTAACTGGGATTTTCTCTACCAAACTTGGTTCATTCATAACAAATTCAGAAGAACCTGAGAACATACACCTAGACATTTTTAAGCTGTTTAATACAGTAAACTTGCAGATCATGTTTTATTGGGTCTAAAATCACTCAGCTATGCCTCGTGTTTTAAACCAGATAAAACACTCCAGCTTGTTTATTAAACAGTACTTAACAGCAGCAGCAGCAGAAAATGACTTATGATAGCAGCAAAAAACCATGATTTTTCTCACCATTTTTTAACATTGTACTGCAGGCAAGTGAGCACATGGTAGCTATGCTTGAGGAATCCAATGATGACAGAATCTTACACTGTTGTCTTCTGTTTAAAAGAAAAGGTAAATTTTCATGTAACTGAAATATTTCCATCCTAGATATGGGAAAATCTGATTGAGAAATTTACAGCCCATTTTCTTTTTCTTTTTTCAGTTTCCAGTGGGAATTCTGTGTTGTTTTCAAATGATCAGAATCTCTGTAACAAAGCTATGATTAATGGTATACGTGCCTTCAATCACCAGGTTTGTTGTCTTAGGAAAATCATATGATTATTATCTAATACAAGGGGGCTTTGTTGTGTGGGAGGTGGGCTTAGCAAAATAATTTTAACTGTTTCATTTTGCTACTTTTGATTTAGAATTTGATTGAAGGTCTCAAGGAATTTTTTGGTAATCAAAATAAAACTGTTGCTGTACATGGGGACTACTTTAAAGGTAATCATTAATCTGTCAAATATATATGGTCTTGACTAGTGATAGGAAGTGAGGGACACACTGTACATGGAATCAGTTCAAGTATGTGGAATGTATTCTTGTAAATTTACAAAAGGATTTCCCCCTTCAAGGTCTTTTGGAGTTAACTTTTTGAAACTAATTGTTTGTGTGTGTATGTGTGTGTGTGTGTTTGAAAAGTTAAATGGCACACTCCTGGTTAACCCATTTGTTATTTGTTTCAGAATATTATGAGCAACTTTCTGTTCAGCAACAGCTTGCAGAAAAGAGAGCAAAGGTAGGTAAAAAGATTTTGAACATCATGTTTCTGGGGTTCTTAACTGAGAAAATTCCAATCACATCAAGATGTTCCATTCCGTTCATTTTTCTTCTGTTCTCAGGCTGATGACATCTTGTGTGAACTGCAGTGTATAATGAGAGAAGGGCTGTCAGTCTGTGTAGAAGCTGAAATGAGATTAGCATACGAAGACCTTTGGTAAGAAATCCTCCACACAGACACAACATGTGTTTCTTTTGTCATATCATCCAACATGGCAGCCATCTTCTTTTAGATGAAGTGCCAGATAATTTATAACAGAGTTTTGTATTTCATTTCTTGTTCTCAGGGATAAAATAGTTTACATTAAGCCACCATGGACTCTGACAGATCTTCTTATCATACTTAACAAGTAAGTATACGATAGTGTTCACATGACAGTGAAAACAAAACTCACAGAAATCCATTCTCTGCCATAACCATGAAAAATGCAGTGTCAAATCTGTTACTCAGGGGCCAGGAGGAGGAAACAGTGAGTTTGTGTGCTGTGATTGTGACTTGGTGACCATGCTGCACACCATGACTTTAGGACATATAGATAAACAGAATTTTGGTCTGTCATTCTTTACAGGCATTGGATTGCAGTATTTGGTGATGTAGTTGACAGAAAACTCCAGGATACTGTCAAAGAACTAAATAAGCTTCTAGACCCACAGAAAGGTCAGATAAGGAATAAGATATTACAGGCTTGGGTTACATTACTGTTAAATGGCATGTTACTGGGTTTTTTTTTTCTTTCTTATTTTAGGTGTGCCTGGGTGCATGGCTAATGTTGCTCCCATAGTCGACCTGGCAAGGAAGTTATTTGATGGATTTGCCAAACACTCAAGGTAGGTCCTCAAAATTTGCAAAGAATCTGCACACATGCGTTTAAAACAAGGGAGAGATTGTACAAGAAAAGTGTCTCACATTATTCCACATGACCCCCAACCTGATTTTGCAACCATGGATGGATATGAGTGGGTATCAAAACCCAGAGGCAAGAGTCATGTACAGTACCACTATGATACACTCCACTATACCAAAGATCCCATCCAAGGAAACTTTATTTAAACTGTTTTATTTTGTGGTATTTTCAATATTTCTTTCTCTTTGCAGTTACAATGGAGCAGTAACCCAGTGTGTTGCTGCCATCGCAGTCCTGCAGCAAAAGTGCAAAGAAAGCAAGAAAAATTCATTACCACCTATTACGATTCCTCCACGAGGCTTACCTGGACAGATGCCTGCACTGCCACACCCTGAACCATCTACTCCTTCTGTCCAGATCGATGAGGTATGGATAAGTAAACTGTGTTAAAGATACTTGGATTGCAGTCAGGCATCTTTATAAAAACATAAAATTGAAAAGTTGACACTGACTAAAAATTAAGAATAGATGTTTTGATTTCATCAGAAATACTCATCAGTGGATGGAAAAAAAATAAAAACCTCCGCTGAAGAAGATTTCAGATGAAATTGAAACATCTATTCTCAATTTTTAGTTCTGTGTCAACTTCTCAATTTTATGTTTTTATAAACTGTGTTAATTTTAATTTTTGAGGATTAAAAGCTTACTGGTAAATGAGTTAATCAAATAATGTACCTGCAAAATGAGACTACCTAGCCTATCAGTTACAAACGTCAGAAGCAAGTTACAGAAGTATACAGACCACAAATTTCTCAAGACTGCAAGATTTACAGCCTCTGTTCATTTTATAACATATCAGAATACCAGGCTTTTGGTTTTGCTCTTAAGCTTGACCAGGATACCATTGTTTCATTTTCCCCCTACAAATCAATGGCAAACATATCAATTATATTTATTCATCTTTTTGACATAACACCACTAGATGTTCGTGAAGAATTTATGTAATGTTTTCTGTCAAAAAACTGTTCCTGTGGACATCATTTAGATGATTCATCTCTTGACCAATTATAACATGCCATCCCACATGAGGGTGTATGGTCTTGATGAGAGTGTTTGGTTTATTACAGGTTACACCATCCAGCTCAGATGATACAGCCAGTGTTGCTTCCCTGAGTGTTCATGGAGAGATAAACACATCAACCTCGTCACAACCACACAGACAAGTCTTGTCAACTTTTGAAGTTATCTGGAGTGCTGTGACACAGTTCAGGTAGTTAATTACACATCTAATCAAATTCTGTTACACATTCATAGACGGTGTCAGTTGACACAGTTGTGATAGCTAACATATGGATGGGATTATGGGCAGCAGGGGTTGTGTGCACTGTTAATGCGCTACCTCTCGCACTGTGGTGGCAGGTTCAATCCCTGGACCTGCTATCTCATGCAAGTAGAGTTGTTTGTTGGTTCTCTCCTGTACTTCAGGGTTTTCTCCAGGTTCTCCAGTTTTCTTCCCTCCATAGAAATAAACTTCTAAATTCCTTTTCCATCTTTGGACATTCACCCTAGATTGGAGCCTAGCTCTGTAGTGAATGACTCATGTTTCACAGTGATGAAAAGCCTTGTAAAGAGATTAAGGGGCTGTTTACAGTAGTATGCTCTCCATCAACTAAATTGAAACCTTTATATAACAAAGCTATTGAAGATTATTAGTTTTTAATAGAGGGCCTTACAAGATAATTCTCTGTTGATTACAATTTAATGACATTTTTTCTCTTTCTTACTTTCAGTGCGCAGATCTTCAATGCTTTATCTTACCCAAATCCTATACCTCCAAGTGTCATCGAAAACCTCCCCAAACCTACAAGAGAAGAAGCGATAGCTTTCTTGGGAAGGCTGTGTCGATGTCTGGGCACATTGGTTACAGCATTACAGAGGTAATCAGGGTTTTGTTGGATGCATGTGATGAGAACCCTGTGCTTCTCATTCCATTTTCATTGTTTCTTTTTCATTATTTCTTTCTCATTCCATTTCCAGTGTTCTTAAAGTACCTGTTGAAAGTCTTAATGAAGAACCACATTCGCTAGAGAAGTTAATATCTGCCATCAGTTCGTTCATACAAGAGGTAAGATTTTCTCTTTTTTGTTCTGTAAATCACCTGTACACGTTGGACACTTTGTTTTGTTGGTAATATACAATGAATTTCTTGTAGATTCTTAATCAAGAAAGTCAAGTGTCATTCGAAGGGTTGTTTTACTTTTGCCAGGATTCTAATTCTCGGTGAGTGAACACGTTATTAAACAGAAATAAGAGGTGCTTTCTATTTAAACCAATCCATCCAGTTGGAAATTTGTTTCCTAAAAAATACCGATAATTGGTACACGTGTCTTCCAACCAAAAAGAGCGGGAAAACACATGGTACACGCGTCTACGGAAAGAACCAAAAAGAGCGGGAAAAGTTGATTATCTCGATCGAAAGACCGAGTTTTCCGGAACTTTCCGATCGGAATGACACATACTATTTGCTTCCAACCGGAATTTCCGGTTTTTCTAGGTAAATGGAAAGTACCCCTAAGAACACATAGTTTTTCTTGTTTTGCCATGTGGATCACTACCATAGCTTCCAATCGCGCTTGCTTTCGTTTCCTGCCTCTTGACCCTTCGCTCTAGCAGAAGACACTTCATTACAAACCTTTCGCACCCAGGGTAGAGCTGCGCGCATGATTCAGAACTAAACTACATATATCTTGCCTATCTGATTGCTTGTTTGTTTTCAACCTTTGATTGCAGAACGGCTCTTGTCCAGGGTTTATCGCAGCTGGACAGAGCTCTGGCCATGTTGCAACACTGTGCATCGTGTATCGTATAGTGGAAGACTTTTCAAAAATAAACAGTCAAGATCTTAGGGTCAAGATCTCAGAATCATAAGATGTTGGTGCAAGTTTTGCCATGCCTACACTACATCTTATTCTCGCAAACTAGCGGCCTAGATCTGTGGTCATCTGATTATGCACGCCTTGTTCAATACCACATCAAACTTACGAGGTTATGTGATCAAGGTCTCGTTCCGTAGCCAAAGTTTGACGATACATCAAGACACGACCTCCTTTAATTATTGACGGAAGGATAGACCTTGAACAAAAGCAAGAGGGGACACGGACCCTGCATACAGCTGGTACTCATTGTGATACTCCTTGGACTTGAAACAGTAACTCTACAGAAAAATGCTCTCTTGTGTAACGATACGTTGAACTCCTTTGACCTACACCAAGAAGTTGTTCGTAGTTGACACGGAAAGCGCTCGATGGACGTCAACCTACCTACGATCCTGCGGTCAAACTTAAAAATACAACTTAAATTGAGTTCCTTTATTAGGGAAAACGGTTGTTATGACAGTGTTGGGATATTGTAAACAGATTCGTACAAGACATAACCTGTCGCATTATAGAACGATGCAACTCTTCTGAAATATTTCAAGTTTTGTTAACTACTGGGATAACTTTTCCTGTATTTAAATGTAAAATTCCTTTATTCAAAAAGAATATATATAAAAGAAAATAGAAATATATTTTGGAAAGTTTAAAAAATAATGTTGGAATTATAAACCAGAAGTATTTTCTGTAAAAGTGCATATGGCATAGTGTTGTGACCTCTTGTCTTGCTCCCCCTTGTCCCTGCTACGAAAATAAAAAAATCCTGGTGTCTACGAGAATGCAATGCAAATCCTGAAGCCCTGTACGGTGAAGGGAGTAAAGAAGGATGGATGAGCTGTGAGCGCCCTCATTAGGCCACCTTCCTATCTTCACCTCATCCCGGAAATAGGCTATGCATACTCGCGTTTACGAGTATCCCGAGTAAAACAGACGTCCTTGAGTTTCTGTAAAGAATTTAATCTCGCGACAGACTAGCCATAGAGATGACACTTAACCCGTGAAATAGAAACTAATTCAAGTCTAATAGACGCACATACACAAAACAATGCAATTAGTATCTATGAATCTCTATTAGACTAATAACTAGTTCACGGGTTAAGTGCCATCACTCTGTTTTGACTTTCGCCTATCGAAGTTTCAAGGGGTCAATGGCGGAAGACAACGCAGACAAAACATTTTATTGGTCGCGCAAAGCTTAAAACATAAACCATTATAGTATGCAAATTATTATAGGCCCTGCCCGCTGTATTTGGTCAGCTATCCTGCTGGAATTCCATCCTGCCAATCAGGCTTCCGAGATCTAGACTGATTGGGAGTAAAGTCATCTGTGTAACGGAATAATGGAAGGTAAACTGTGGATATATTACACAATGGAGATTGTGAATGCTATAGGTACTTAAAGGCATGACTGCGATCTTTATTTCATTCAGCGCTGAATCCTTCTCGTAATATTCTTTTTTCTTCTTCAACGTAGCTCTTGTCTGAGGTTGCTTGTCCTATGTCTCGTTTGCGTTTTTCTTTTTGCTGGAACGTTACTGTCTTCGCTTTCTTTGCGCTACTTTCACCTGTAAAGAAAAAGGAACGAAAATGAACTGCGCACATTAACCTTCCTGTTTTCCTTTTATCGTTTAAAATATAAGGGCGAGATTCTCTAATTTGTAGCGTTTCTCATAGCACTGGGAGTAAAATACAAGCACCCTTGATTTTCCATTAGATAAAATTTTAGACTAGACAGACAGACAGACCATTAGAGGATCTCCATCCCACCTCTACTCTCTCCATAAAAGTTATTATGCCTAGCCATCATAATCAAAGCAATATTACTGTCATATTATCTCACCTGGATCTTTCTCTGAGCTTTCTCTGTGAGACATAAGTCTTATATCAGTCCCTCTCTTCCCATGTATTACAATGTGTTTTTGTATATCACTCAACTCTTTGCCATACTTGACAGGGTTGGACGATATCATCGCATCACTGTACGTATCATCTTTTTCTCGCTCCTCTAAGCTCACAACAGGCGCAGCAGTATAAATAGCTGGGTTGTATTTTGTGGAGAGTTTATCCCAATCGACAGTGGTTTGTTCTTGGGTTTTATTTAAGAATGAAGGTCTCCCAACAGTAGCAAATAGCGTTTGGGGCGAAGGAAGTTTAGACGCTTTTGAGTCGTTTGAATCATATTTTTCGTTGTTTTCATCTTGACTGACGTGTTGTTTACTATCATACTCATCATCTTCGGAATCGGAGGTTGAGCTGTCATCTCCAGCTGCAAAGAAGGATAAAGGATCTTTTTCTTTTTCAGAGTTCTTGTCGTCTTCGTCCGCCATCTTGGAAATGACTTAAACACAGGGAGCCCATGTTTAACTATGAAAATAAAACTAAAAAATCCCACAAATTTGCTATATCTCTGATCCATAAATACTAGTAAGAGAAGTTATGAGAATTTTTCGGTTTTTTAATTTTTTATATTTTTTCCTGTAAATCTTTAACTTTTTTCCCGATAATTTGTCGTATCTAAATTGGGATTCCTGTGGTAGACGCAGTCTCCCAGACCGAGTATTTTCAAAATGGCGGCCTCCGGGACTGAACACTAAATCCTAAGAAAACTTACCCTTTTCGCCCGATTTTCGCATTATAACTACTCAAATATTATTTAAAAAAGAATAATTTAGCGATGAGTCGAAGAAACTATCGTAGGAAGAGAGTTTCAGAGGACGACGATGATGATGTTGACTCGACAACAACAGAGTTACTCGAAGAACGTAAAGAAATCCAAAAGTTTCGTAAACGTCCTAAAGGTGTCTCTGCTGTAGGACTGGCTTTAGGTAAAGAACTCCCTCCAGAGGAAAGAGATGTTAGTGATCCTTTCAAGCTGAAGACTGGTGGTCTTGTAGAAATGAATGATTTTATTCAAGATCGTGATCGCGATAGAGACGATGAAGGAACTGGTATGTCTGTAGTGATTGGGGCTAATTTTGCAGCAGAAACGAATCGTAGAGATGAGGATACTCTCATGTTGAAGTACATTGAAGAAGAAATGGCAAAGAGAAAAGGTGCAAACAAGGATGGCAGGGGTGAAAGTACAGAAAAGTAAGTTGGTCAGAGATTATCTACGGACTGTGTACTTTATACTTTGTGGAAACCTTTACTAGCAACATAGACAGAATCTTTTAGTATGGTAGTGATGATAGTGGTGGTGGTGGTGGTGGTGGAGAGAGTGATGATGATGATAATGGCTGTGATGATAATGATGATAATGGTGCTGATGGTGGCTGTAGTGTTGATGTTGTTTGGTGATGGTGGCTGTAGTGTTGATGTTGTTTGGTGATGGTGGCTGTAGTGTTGATGTTGTTTGGTGATGATGGTGGTGGTGATGATGGTGATGATGATGGTGGTGGTGATGATGATGGAGATGCTGCTGCTGATTATGAAGACAGTGATGATGATAATGATGTAGAAAGTGTTGATGTTGATGTCTGTGGTTGTGATGATGATGATGATTATAATTATGATACTTCTTCATTTTCACAGGTTAAAGACAAAAGAAGATTTACTGTATGCTGTACCAAAGAACATTGATGTCCGTTCAAAACTAATGAAGTCCGAAGAAATGCTCTCAAACCAGATGTTGTCTGGAATCCCAGAAGTTGACTTAGGAATATCAGCTAAAATAAGAAATATAGAGGCTACTGAAGAAGCAAAGATGAAATTACTTGAAGAACAAAGGTCCAAAAAGAGACTGGAGCCTACAGAAATGGTGCCGACAAATATGGCCTCCAACTTCATGCTACACAGCCGATGTAAGTGTGCTATACTCCCGGGGGGGGACTCCGAAAGTATTGGGTATGCTTGTTGTGTCTCTTAGGGGTAAAAATCAGTGATTTGGTATCTGTTAGGGTGTTAAAATTGAAGTTTAGAATTTCAGAATTCCCTGGTATCTTTTAGGGTATCGAAAACAGGAGAACTCATCGCTTTTCACAGTGGGGTTTATGTTTATAGTTACGCAGAGCTTAGGCGCTTTAATATCAGTAATACTTAACATTTCAACAGTCTTTTAATCCAATTTTATTTATTTATTAGTGGTAAGAGATCTTAGGGGTTACAAATCGCCCCCAGCAACACCCTTTTTAAAAGACTTCTGGTATCTTTTAGGGGAATTTTTGAAAATTTCTGACTAGCCTACCTGATACTTTTACCCTGGAGTCCCCCAGCCTGGGGCTATACTCTTCTCACTGAAATATATGTCACTCAGACAATTTCACTTCTGCCTTATTCCTGTGAGAAAATTATCATTGCAGAGGTGGATTCAGGACTTTTTGAGGGGATTGCACCACCAGGATTTTATTGAGGGGGATTTGCCATTTATGTTCAGGAATTGAGTACCAAAAATAAAAAATATTAAATCCATACATGTATTGCTCGATTGCAAACATTCCCAAGAGGATCAAAAGACAAAGGCATGGCAGCCATGTTGGTGGTATAAACAAAAGGACCTAATGAGAAATCTTTTGTTTAGTACCAACAGCATGGCCACAATGACGTAACATGCAATCAAGCAATTTGACTGTATATCACACATCTGAGAAGGGTCACACCCCCTGCACACACCCCTCTGCTGAATGTGTGCCTGTCACAGAAGAAGACTAAATATATAGAGGATATTACATGGGCATGCAGAAAAAGAAATTTTATCTTCGATTGTTGATGATATCTTCAATGAGAAGATAAAATTTGTATCTCCAAGCAGCCATGTAACGTTCTGTTTATTTTATAAATATTGATGAAATATCCAGTATCAGGGAAGAATTTTAGGGCCATTTGTGATTGGTTGATACAAGGGTAGTCATGGCAACAGTGATATCTTCACATATGAAGAATAAAAATGATATCTTCACTGTATGAAGTTTTAGAAACAGCAGAAATCCTGGTATTTCATTGATATCTATATAATAAATTAAATTCTTTTTCAGTTTTTGATGAACAAAGATCTGTTGAAGCAGAGAGTAAAAAAGCAGCAAAGCTCAAAGCTAAAGAAGAAGAAGAAAAGAATAAGTCAAAAGGTCCAACTGTGCCAGCCATGGATTCTACATTAATAACTGGCAATAATGCAGATCCTAATGCTGTTGCCATTGGTGTTCCAAGCAATAAAATTAAATCAGATAAAAAAGAAAGATCCTCAGATGACTTTTACTATGAAAAGTTTAGAAAAAGAGCCAGAGATAATTGGAGATACCAGTAGACTTAACTTTCACTGGAAAATCATTATGTAAATATACTCTAAAAACTCATAATCCAGACTTTTAAATTTCCCAATTTATCTTTTTACTTACTGATTGCTCTAATGTCTTAATGTCATGTTTAGATGTCTTACTTTTAAATGATAGTATAGATCAAAAGTTTAAATTATCTAAATTAGATAATTCAATTTTGGGCCAATATTTTCCTAGAATCTTTTTCCTATAGTTCCAGAAAGTGGCCATTTCATTAGGATCATTATTCAACCAACGAAAGTACAAAGATGTATTCCTATTTTACAATGCACTGTAAAATAGGTTGTCAGAGCCAAAACCAATAGGCAATAGGAGATAGGCGATAGGAGATAGGCCATTTCAAGATCCAAGAATAGCTGGAATAACTTGTGTTTCTTCATCAAGAACATGGAGCTTAGTGATGAGATATTCAATTATGTTTGTAGTTGAAAAAACCATTTTAAAGGCCTTGATTATTTGTGTTTACTTGTATACCCATAATTTCTTTCCCTCTTGGAATCGCATATCTCCTTTGGCTCTAACAACCTTTCTTGAAATAGGTGTGAACTGTTTTTAGAACTTCCAAACGCCTCCAAGATTATAGTCCCATGCTAGCCTAGCTCTTTAGTGGCATGTGAAGTTTGAGGCCATGAGGGGCTGTCAAGGGATCCAAAAGCTAATTCCCTTGGGGACACACGGTGGTCTTTGGAAGAGATTCACCTCAGTCTATTTCCCAGGATGAGGTTTGTATATCACCAAATAATGAATATCTTGTGGAGAAAATCTTTAAATCAGTAAGTCACACCCATTTGTCTCCTACGCTCCTCCCCCTCCCCCTCCCCCTCCCCCACAACTAATTTTGTAACATACTACTGATTCATTTGAGAATGGGTTGCCTGTTGCCGTTTTAAGAAAATTGTTTTGGGTTACCTGTGTGTAGGTCAAATCTGTCAACCGGCGTTACATATCGGTATTATTACATAAACTCGAAGACGATTTTCTTTATCTTCCACCCTTTCAAAAATAATTAATGGCTTATAATTTGGCTGTGCTCAGTACGTCTACAGTATAAAGAAACATTGAGATCGCTTCAGAGAAAACAGGAATTTTCAGCTTTCAAAATGGCGACCAAACACATTGGTTCTATTGGCGAAGAAACCCTTCTTTCTCACAGAAAAACAGTGAATTCTACCAGCAAACAAGATCGAGATATTCCCAATGAAGAGCCATCTAATCAAGAATCATTAATCGACACACTTCATCGTCTAGACGTAGAATTATCAAGCAAGTTAAGCTTCTGTGCTGCTAAAGGCTCTGGTTGGCGAACACTTTTGATCGCTCTTGAGATATCTGGTCATGGAGTACCTTGGATTATTGGCACATTACTCGCTATCTACATCTTCAGAAATGAAAAGCAACAGTTTGCTTTGAATTTTCTAGCTGCTTTACTTCTAGATTTAATCATTGTTGGCCTTACAAAGATCATATTCCAACGTCAAAGACCTGTCAACAACGAAAAAGACATGTTTGCTACAGTTTCTGTGGACAATTTTTCTTTTCCCTCGGGACACTCGACCAGAGCCGTGATGATTGCTGCTTTATTCAATCAAGTCATTTCCAATCAATTTTTTCATCTTCTGATCATAATGTGGGCTTCCAGTGTGGCAATATCAAGAGTAGTACTAGGGAGACACCATGTGAGTGATGTATTGATAGGTGCCGTCATAGGCTTGGGTCAGTCCTGGATTGTTAATCAGCTCTGGTTATCTAACATCACTTGTCAGAACCTTTTGACATTGGTGCCATATGTGGACCTATATTGATAGCCACCAAGATTGACTCTTCATTGACCAACCAAAGGTTGACAGCGTTTGTGTCTCTTCGCTCATGTTGCTCAATAATTGATGATAATCCCCAATGTATTGCATGATTCCTCTTGACCAACCCCTTTATCCCATGCTTGAAAATGATGGCCCACCCCCTCTTTTTTTCCCCCCTCACCACCCCCCCCCCCACCCCGCCCCCTTCCCCCCCCCCCCCACCCTTTTTTTCCCAAACTCTTTTTAGTAATTTAATACTCATCTT
>WUAP02128766.1:0-14335 GCA_015163945.2 Stichodactyla helianthus | reverse complement strand
TTATCTACCCATAATTCTTGTTGGTCTCAGCTTTCTAGGTTTTAAAGTGACAAACTTAATTGAAATAAGTATATACATCTCATAATGTTTTATCCCATTACATCGTCATTGTTTTATCGCATCATAATGAGGCTTTTGCAATAGGTCTATGATTCGATAAGAGGAAATATAGTTACAGCTAATTGACAGGCACAGAAGATATTAAACGGCCGAATACAGTGGCATTTCGGCCTGAGGGACGAAAAAATAATCGAGTTTACCTGGTGCAATGTTTCACCCGTTTTGATATGCTAATTAATTGAAATCGATAACGAGTGGTTAAATGCGCTGTGCTTTATTCAGGATGGGTTAGTACTTAATGGGTGGCATGGGTGTGGTGGCATGGGTGTGGTGGCATGGGTGGCGTAGCGGTAAAACGTTCGCCTCTCACCACTGTGGTCCAACGGGTCGGGTCACTGGTTCGAGCCCTGCGGATGCCACATGTGAGTAGAGTTTGTTAGATGTGTTGTTCTCTCCCTTGCCACGAGAGTTTTTTAGCGGGTTCTCCGGTTTTTCTCCCTCCGTAAAAATCAACGTATGTGTAGCTGAGAGTTGTATGTAAAACAGTCAATGTAGTGGTAGTGTGTGTGTGTGATAGTGCCCCCAATTAGTGTGAAAGCGTCAGAAAGACTAGGCACTTAAATAAAGAAATTTATTTTATATATTTTACTCGGATGGGTGACCATTGATAGCATCTTGATGAATTTAGAACTTTTTTTCCTGTTGTTATGGGGATATAAAAGTATGGTCTTTTTTTCTTTCCCGGCCTGATGTTAGTGTATTTGGTTAACATCACATATTTGCTGTGACCGTCAATTAGCTGTCTACTGTATTTCCTCACGTCGACTCATATATTTTCAAATAACATACTTTAGTTTGAAGTTTGATGTCGCGACAGAGCTTGGCACTCATAGCCTGCGTTGCATCCGAACCGAACTGTTTGTTCAACGAGCGGGCTACGCACGAACAACTTTCTACTTTTTCCGCAGGCTACTACGAATTCTCGCCTATGTTTTGTTCTTATGAGCAATAGCCATATCGGTCGAAATATCATATTGCTTTGAAGCGATATAGGCTTGTTTTTTCCTCCATATTTGTTTTGCTACAAGGCGTGTCCCCGTTTCCGGATCGGAGTCGGTCTCACTATCCATGATTCCTGTCGGTCGTAATACTTAGTACCCAGGCTTCCTTGATTCAACGGTGCAGTAAAAGAAAACTTCCTTCAAACTGACCGGCAAAAATGGCGTCTTTCCACGTGTACTTCTTTGCTACACTTGTTTTAATTCTATCCTTACAGGTCCTAGCAGGGTAAGTAAGCTGTCCAGCTTCCTCTCGTTCCCTGTGCTAGAGGTTAGCGTTGTTAAAAGGGAAGTTTGTTGTTTGTACAGGAGGGATTTTTATGCTATTCTCGGCGTCCCTCGCGATGCTACTACAAATCAAATCAAGAGAGCTTATAGAAAACTTGCCATGAAATGGCACCCAGATAAAAACAAGGACGACCCTTCTGCACAAGAAAAGTTTCAAGATATAGGGTCAGCATACGAGGTAAAAATAATATGGTTAAGCGGGCGTCTGTTTGATAATTTGACTGTTTATTTATAAGTTAAATGAATGATTTATGCCGTGCTTCTGGCAAAATCGAGGTTGCTTGGATCTTAAACTTTATTTAGAGCTTTTAAGTCCTACAAGCCAATTTAACAACCGACTTAAAAGTTATTTTGATGCTAAGTTGTAGATAAGGATAATTCTGGTCTTCCCTTTTTCTATAAAAAGCAAAGAAAACATTTTCACGGCTAGCAACTTAAGTGCACAAAATGCGAAGAAGTCTGACAAAAATGGCTATTAAAAATAACTTATATTCCTTTACCTTGAAAATTCATTTTAAAGTACAAGTGTTGTTTAACCAACGGTTTAAAATTCTTTTAGTTTTCCTCAAAACAAGAATATTTGTGCTCAAGTTTGCAAAATGAATCGTAAAGTATCTGAAAGGCCATAGCAGCGTGACCCAAGTGTTAAGCTATGATTGGTTGCTCACAGCATTAATTATTTGAACACACTTCCTCTAAAATCTATTGAAATAAATATAACAGTCTATAGAACTGTTGATTTGGGTAAAATATGTTTTATTATTTAAATGTTTTAATGCTCTGAACTTTTTTACCTCTGTTTGTACAAAATTGAGCACGAAATTTTGGGCCAATATTTGATTTGATCCAATAAAAAAATGTTCTAATGTAATGGGATAAGACAAACAAAAAAAAACAAACATTTTGTAGCCACAACGTTTCAATATGCTAATGTTTGGCGGATCACCTGATCAAATTTCAACTCTTATCCTTGTTGGCTAATATTTCTAGACATGTCAAATTGAGATCATCTGGAGTGACAAAACGAATAAAATAGCACTTATTATATGTAATTATACAGTATTTCAGTCACGGGCTATAGGATGATATTTGCTTTGTAGAGGGGCAAAATGCTTGTCAGTCGATTACATAAACCACTTTTTAATCTTTGGACATGTCTGTCAATGCTTTATTTATAGTTAACCAGCCTCTGATTAATAAACATGAAGATAAACAGTCTTTTTATCCTCTTTTCCTTTGATAAACCCTTTGATGAGCCCGCAATATCTTATTGCATAAAACCGTGAACACATCATTTACACAGGAAGACCAGCTTCAGTTATGTTTCACTGTACTAAAAATTGAGAGGCCCAAAATACAAATTCATCGTACTATCCTTGATGTCAGATGATGATGTGCAATCTCCATATAAGGGAACTACCCTGTCCCCTTTATCTAAATATGAAAAGCATTGTTCGTTTGTTTTCAAAATTATTTTCGAGCTAAAGGGGTTTTCCTAGCACAGATTTATTACACTTCATTGTTCATTGTTGCTGATCTCGCTATTGGGAAAACATGAAATGAATCCTGATCCTACCTACCAGAGTGCTCTTCCAACTTTCCCAGTGTATCCAGAACTAGATTTTTGAGCAGCTAAACATTGGCTTCCTTTTATGAGCTATTGTGGAGCTTTTACATGCTGAAAACAGTTTATATTCTTTAGCAAATGTCCTAGCACGCACAGAAGACGTTGTGATTTGATAATTCATAAAGCCATTTTTGAAGAGAGAAATTTATGGAAATGCTCTCGAAAATCATCAAAAAACAATTCTCACAGGAATTTTTACAAAAGAAGAATTATCTACAATATATCTATCAATATTCTAATCTTGAAAAGCAATTTTGTGCTCTACAAAAGTGGCTTCAATTAGACTTTGAAAACGGTTTGACATCAGCATGCGCAAGCGTTCACCACTGTTTGCAATCGTAAACACAAACTGGGCTCTCGTTAGTACTGAGAATTCAGAACGAGGTCATAATGCTGAAACAACTGGCATCAAGCTCAAAGCGATTGAAAATGATCACATGGTATGTAATCTGTAAATTTCATTGGCTGAGAGCTGGGCAACGCCCACTTTGGGCCTGCCCTTCTAATTTTTCAGAGTAATTAATTATTTAGTTAAGTGATCATGCATTGTTTAGGACGAAAAGTACTGTTAACGAGTTATTACAAACATGGCGACTAGCAGTTGGCAGTGGATGTTATGTAAGGAAAAGAGGATAAAAAGGCTGTTTATCTTCATGTGTATTCATCAAAGGCTTGTTAACTATAAATAAAGCATTGACAGACATGTCCAAGTGAGTAAAAAGGGGTTTATTTGATCAACTGACAAGCATTTTTCCACCTTACAAAGCAAAGATTCTCCTATGGGGTGTGGTTCAGTTGCTTAAGTATCATGACAAACTAGAATTAACCTACAGCTTTGGTACAAACAACACAACATAAAGGATCATGATGAACAGTATGATGTTTGTACTGCAGCTAGACCACAATGCACTATGTTCCATAGCTTAGAAACAGGCCTACGAGCCAATCGGTAATTATTGCAAGTCTATAAGTAAGGATAGGTTGGGACATTATTGCTTCTTAGATTATGTATAATGAAGAAATGATTTCTAGATTATTTTTCTTGTGTTACCTTGTACTTTTAGGTCTTGAGCGATAGTGAAAAGAGAAAAATCTATGATCAACGTGGAGAAGAAGGGTTATCACAGTCTGGATTTGGTCATGGGGAAGATCCATTCTCAAGGTATTTACATATAGTTTAATGAATAGAATTTGCCCCAGATTTTTTTTCACTGTTTGTCATTTTATCAAGGGTAATCATGCTTTGTACATTGCAGCTTCTTTGGTGGTTTTGGCAATTTTGGCTTTCATTTTGATGGTGCAGAACACTCACACAAAAAGGAAATCCCACGAGGTGCAACACTAACAGTTGATCTTGAGGTCACTCTAGAGGAGTTATACAATGGAAACTTCATAGAGGTACATGGTATACTTTATAAGACTGTCAAAACACTTTTATTAGACCTCTGACCATTGTTCAGGTTTCCAAAATGAGCCATTGTGAATAAGATCTTATCTTCATCCTCTTTCCCCTCCTACTCTATACAACTCCCCTCCTGATTAACATTATTAACTACATGTATTGAGGAAAAACAGTTTTTAACCAGGCAAGATTTCTAGCCTTTTCTTTTTCTAGTAGTTTTTCTGTGATCAAAAGATTTTCAAGGTTAATGCGGCCCCTCACTTTAGTGATTCCCTTCTTCACACAATTTCTAAAATTTGATTTAGGGCAACATTTTTAATTATGTTTTGCAGCTAAATTAACAAAACATACTTGGCCACTAAACCAAGAGTGCCCATTATTGCATCATAGATATCTTATGTCCCATACCTCCTGAATCTTTCCCAAATAATTTTTATATTTTTATTTGCCTGAAGGTCTTGAGATATAAACCAGTTACCAAGACAGTTCCTGGAACAAGAAGATGTAACTGCCGTCAAGAGATGAAAACAGTACAGTTGGGACCAGGACGCTTTCAAATGTCACCAGAAGAGGTCTGTGATGAGTGTCCTGCAGTTACGTATGTGAACACAGAGAAGTTGTTAGAGGTTGAGGTAGAACTAGGAATGAAAAATGAGCAAGAGTATCCCTTTGTTTCTGAGGGTAAGTTGGCTGTTAAAAACTATGTTTAGTAATGTTTAGTAATAACTATCACTGAACATTGTTTGATGCTATTCCACTGTTTACAGAAAGCACCACTGAATAGATGCTATGCAAAAAGCTATAAGGAATACCACATTTTGCTCAGATGTCAAATGTTATATGACACCAAGCATTAGAAAGAGCCTGCTTAGATTAGTAAATAACCAAAATTGGTCCTAGCATAAATACCTGAGACATTATTTAAAGTGATTTAGGGAATTGTAACTATGTGAAAAACACCCAAGGCATGACTAGCCTTGTTTTCATGATTTTGACACATCTTACATGCTTAATGTGCACCAATTTATCATGATTATTCTTTGAAACTGTGCATATTTACTAATTCACTGATGGTCTTTGCATGATAGACAAATAATTTTCTGAATTCATTAAGCTTTTGATGCAAATTAGTGGTGGCCATTTTTGCATATGATCTGTGTAGTGTTTTCAAAATGTTGAAGATGGTTCTCATACTTTCTACCATCCATTAAACAGTCTCTAGAAATTGATGATTCTATTTTCTTTTTAACAGGGGAACCACACATTGATGGAGAACCTGGTGACCTCAAATTTAGAATCATTGAGCTCAGGTTGGCATAATGTAATATATATCAACACCTATATTAATGATGATGATTATATAAACTATTGATGAAATGCCTAAAACTGACAGTATATTTCTCTCTAAAAATTGATATTTCACATTGTTTGATAGCAAAATAAGTAACCTCTTTTGAAAAAATTCTTTAAAAACACATCATCAAAGGTGAAACAATAAAGAGAACAGTAAAACATTATGGAAGGTTTTTGTGCAGGACTCTTACATTGGTCACAGTATGATGTGTCCTATACCGGTAAACTATTTCAGACTGTGCTGTATTTAAAAATCTATACATGTTGATGACTGCAGTAATAAAAACTGTTACTGTATTGTTTTCTTAGGCACAAGAGGTTTCAGAGGAAGGGCAATGATCTCTTCACAAATGTAACAATTACTCTTCAAGATGCTTTGGTTGGATTTAAAATGGAAATACCACATTTAGATAAACATAAGGTATAGTGGAATCACTGGTTAGCTAATTAAATGGTTTATGGTCTTTTTACCCATGGACCATTTTGTCCACGCCAATTTGCCCACATGTCAAATTGTTTTCTCTTTTAGGTTCACATCACAAGAGAAAAGGTTACCTGGCCTGGGGCAAGAATCAAGAAGAAAGGGGAAGGAATGCCGAGCTATGAAAATAACCATGAAAGAGGAGATTTACATATAACATTTGATGTGGAATTTCCAAGAGGAATTCTAACTTCAGAGGAGAAAGAAGGTATAAGAAATTTTGTGTTATGTAATTTAAATTCTTGAGGTGACGTTTGGAGATTTCTAAGAGATTTCTCAATTCTCTTTTTTAGATCTTTTTGGCAGATTGATCTAAGTGAATGTTTTTTTTTTAATCACATACTGTATAATAGTTTCATATAGAAAAAAAAATCAAGGAAATCTATTTTCCAATGAAATATCACTACTACAATACAGTCTCTTAAAGTGTTGGCTGAACAACTTATATTTACATGTCCAGACATAGGAGGGGTCGAGCATTGAATATGATGTGTTACAGCATTTCTATTGGTTAAACAGTGGTTTGAATTGAATTGTCTAAATACGTATTGTCAACTCTGTGCAGTAAATGTGTGCCATGAATCTTGGATCTGAAAAATGGCACTTTTTGTAAATTCTTATCATTCTTAGTAGTATCAGATAATCTGAGCATTTTTCTCTTCACAGTGATTTTCTTAATCATTGGTCTATATTCACTTTCTTTACAGATATTAAAAGGATTCTCAAACAGTCTTCTCAACAAAAAGTTTATAATGGTTTATAGTTAATATTAGGAACTCATTTTCAAATTGCTGAATTGACACAAATGGAAAAGATGGTGACAGGTTATTGTACAATAGAATGTTTTAAACCTCTGTTTCATATAATTTGTTCCAGCATGAGGTTTTTTCATGTGCAGAAAAATTGAATGAAAATACAAGTCACTAACTTTGTCAGTATTGTTAACTACAGATCAAAGAGTGATATCTGGAATCTTGCCCCAAATTTCACCACCAGCCGTTCATTTGTAACATTGTTAACATTCCATCCATTAAATTGGATCTTAAATATTATTTACCACTTAAAAATTTATATTCAAATTTTGTAAGGCATTCCCCACTTTTCATCTTAATTAAAGATTGTATTATACAATATTTTCAATGTCATTTAGCAACATCTTTGAGATTGTGAGAGTTTTATCACGTGTTGTAAACACCATGTTCCCCTCATACAAACGTGTAAATAACAGATTCTGCAAAAGGCATGAGTACATTGTGCCCTGTAGTGAGAGTAAAGTTTCTGTTTTGAAAGTTTTAAACAACTGATTGATGATTTTTTTACTCAATCATATTTCACTGCAGATGGCACCTGTATTGCTTTGTTAGTTGAGTATTTGTCTTGGTATGAAACAAAATAAAAAGATGAAAGAAATAAAATTAAGAACCACAAAATCAATGGGTATTAATTTGTCTCAAATCAATTGCAAGATTAAATATATTTTAGATTTATTAATTTCAAGCTGTACTTCATACCTCAGTCAGCCTTCTCCCAAAGGATGTTTTCTAATACACAAAGAGTAGAGTGTATATAAAATTTTCCAAAAAAGTCATGGCACTTATTAAGTAATTGCAAAAACAAAATCTTAGTAATAGTCAACAACTAATAGTCAAATCCCAACAAAAGAAAAAATAGAATTAGTGTCTACTAACCTATATTAGACCAATAATTATTTTACAGGTTTATTACAATCACTCTAACCCATAAAAATAGTGATAAACCCGTGAAATAGTTATTAGTCTAATAGACTTTAATTAGTAGACACTAATTCCATTGTTTTCTTTCATGTCTATTTGTCTGTTAGACTTTAATTACTAGTTATTTCTGTTTCATGGGTTATGTGTCATCACTTTATGTACCATGGGAAATGCATGGGCAAAATTCCCATGAAATAATCAATACATGAAAAACTCCAAGAATTACCCAGCCATGAATAAACTGTAACAAAGATGTCAATAAAAATGCCTTTTAATTAATGGTATTTTAGTTTTTACAGTGCACAAATTCTTAATGAATTTGATTGTTTAAACTTTCAATTTTAATCTTAGTGCAGACAATTAGTCTTCCTTGCAGCTGCTACCAGTGTCATCATGCAATGCTTTCAGGGGAGAAAGGGTTTCATGACGACACTAGTAGCAGGTGTGAGGGAGACTAGCAGGAGTGAGACAATAGGCTTCACATTTTTTCAACATTTTTTAAAACACTCTAATCACATGCAGGATTTATGAGTCCACAGTAATCCATTTTTTTATCTTGACTCCAGAAAACTCTAATATTTCCTGCTATGTGATTGGCTATTAGAAAGAATACATTCATTAGGAACAAATAACCTGTAAACTGCCATAATAGACTGAGAACAATCATGATTGGCTGATTTTGCATCAATACTCGTGTCTCAGTTCAAACAAATTCAGTCAATCAGATGGCATTAGTCTCACAGTCTATTATAATACCCACATTCAGAGTTAGACAATCAAACCATATTGTTTCATCTAAGTCCTACTGTGCATGAACACCCAGATTCTGGGTCTTACAGTTTGGAGCTTTCCACAAACAAGATATTTTGTTGAACATGCAGAGTGTAAAGAGAGCAGCTCTGGGAGCAAGATTGACTATGTAGTAGTATAATGATTATAGGCAAGCGGGAAAAAGGGAAAAGAAAAAGCCTTTACTGACAGGTAAACTCAAGCTTAAATGATTTTGATTTTTGTCAATTTTGATTTAAGTTTTAATCTCTGTTAATGTTGATTTCTTTTGTTAGCCAAATTAAATAATTTCTTGTTCATTATTAATTGCTTGCATGATGTCATTATGCAACTGTTCCCAAATGAATCAAAAGACAAGGCATGGCAGCCATATTGTTGCCATTTAACAAAAGATTTCATATTTGGTCCTTTTGTTGTGGCACCAACATGGCTGCCATGCCTTTATCTTTTGATCCTTTTGGGAATGGTTGCATACAAGCAATCAGCAGCTATTTTTGGCTTCATGGAAAACTTTAGCTACATTAACCAAAGGAAACATTGTAATTGCACCTAAAAATGACCCTGCTTGAATTGCAATGCCACACCAGAATAAAGCTCTTTGTCCTATATCTCTCATGATGGAACATATTGTCAACTTGGTGTAACTCGCTAGACCTCCACTTAGTACACTGGCAGTCACCTGGAAATAAGATTTTTAAAAATTTTATTCTTCACTCAGGCTATTTAAGTTTTTCCTTTACATTTTTTGGATACCCCCCTGGCCCCTGCCATTCTGAGTTTTTCTGAACCCCCCTAAAAACCATGAACCATTGTACCCTTTTGGGGGGAAATTTTTGAACCCCCCCCCCCCCTCAAAAAAATCTACTGAAAAATCATGACCCCCCACAAAATCAGTATAGCCCCCTCTACATAAATTATGAGGGCTCCCTTATGGAATACGATCAGCTTACCACAATAACAGAACCAAGGACAGATCCATGAAGAGGTGGCGATGGACTTAATGCAGCAAGTATCAAAATGAAACCACTCAGGGAAGAATAACAAACTGAAAAGATTGTAACAAGAACAGCTGATCGGCTTGGAAGCCACAGTGCTACAAAACATGTTAATGCACTTGCAATAGAGGTCAACGTTGCAACTGAAACAAAGATGAGAGAATGAATGAATGAGAAAATGACTAACAAATTAATAGTCAAGTTCAAGTTGATTAATTGACATGGATTGAGAATTTATGAATGGATGGATGAATGAATGAGTGAATGGATGGATGCACAGGCACATGAGTGGATGGATGTCTCTGTGCTTGATTTGCAATGTACACAAAGACTGCAAATGAGTGCCTCTATTTCCCTTGGTCAATATCCATATACCTGTATTTTATTGCAACTGTTTTTTGAAAAGTTAGTAACAAGCTTGATACCTGGGTATATGTATTGTATTAGGGATAGGCGTTCTCCCACCCTTGGGACTAGGTGGTGAAGGTCAAAAGCTACAACTAGCTAGATATGGTTTTAATAGTCACTAGAAACCATAAATCTGTTAATTCATTGCAAGATACTGGATATGGTTGTGGTGGCCAGGGGTTGGAATATAGGACAACCATTCAGTGACTTACCACCTACCTAAATGATATGCCTTATTACCATAAGGTTTACAAGCATAAGCCTGTATCGATGGTAGTACACCATTAGCAAGACAGTTAATCCATGCCTGGACTACTAATAAGTAAATAAACTCATGCCATGTGCACCTGTGATAAGGATGGTCACACTGTTCCGGTGCTTCTGATATGTTGGCTCTGGAATTTTCATCCAGGAAATCTACTCCTAACAATGACTGTCTTTCTTCTTCACTCACTGCCCTGTGACGTAAACTCCTGGACATTTTGACATGTTGCTTTTTAGCAAATGACATATAATTCAAGACTAAAAATGCAATGCCAGAAAGAAACATCATTACAAATAGAAACAAGAAAAAAGAACCTGGGCCAAAATGGATTTCTGTCCTTTTCGAAATCGTAGAGGTTTTATTATCTTTGCTAGTATGGTTCTTGGGACACCGGTGTTCCCCAATACCTTGAGCAAGACCTACAAATCCTGGCAGCATTCCACTTAACGTCTCGCCCACAAAAAGGGCCGTCATGTACTGCGACGAAAATGTGGCCATGAAGGTTAAAAACACAACTGAAGAAGTACAATCCACGATAGCCAAGCAGAAAGACAATATTAACAAGGCAGTACTGTGATTAACACCAAACAACAAACTGGTCTTGTCCCAAAATAACGAGAGCAGTACACATGAAGTTGCCCCAATTGTCAAAATGAATAAAATGACGGGCTTCTCGGTAATAGTTTTTGGTGCTAGCCGGTTTCCAATGGAGTAAGCCACTGGACCTACATTAGCTAGTTGTATAATGATCGTTAGATAGGACGGAAGATTCCACTTTTCAGGGACACGGTCGACAAGAAGAGGTAGCTCAACCCAAAGGCCATTGACTGCGATCCATGAGCCAATTCCAAAAATACAAACAAAGAAGTAAGTCGGCCAAGACACCTCAGATCTCGATAATGTGGATTTGATCTTCGAAATCATGTTCAGGAAGGTCCCTTGTCAAGAGTAGTCAAATTTTATTACATAACGGGACGCTCTAGTATATAATAACTTGATCACATCGAAGTCACGATGAACTGAAGTAAAAGTACAGGAAACGTCATGCTAACTCGCTACAGGCTTCCTGTTTACCACAGGTATCCCAAACCCATAAAGATTTTCGTTTTGGCTCATTTCCAGGGCATTTAGTTTATAGGGTCGTTAATAGTACCTTCCCGAGCTTAGAGACAATATTCGGCTTCGTGATTGGCCGAGAGCTCTACCCATAGTCCTTTTCGAACCGTGTCCAACCTCCTCTGGTCATTTCCATCCTATTTGAGGGGCACTTTGCATGAGCAATAGTTTCATGTGCAGTGAAAGATAACAAGCTGTTGTGTTTATTTAAGAACGCCATTGAAGAACGCCAGTCAAATTACGCGTTAGAACATTATCCCCTCCCCTCCCCCCCCCCAAATCCACATCATCACGCCATAGAGAAAACCTTACATGGTTTAAGGCCCGATTAATCTCTCGAGTTTAGTTGAATCTCTCCCTTAAGGCCTTAAGTCTACTGCTTCTGTTCGAGCTCCCTGATATAGATCTGGGATAGCACAGCTAGTACGATGCTTCATCAAGTACCCCGCCTGAGTCTGGGGGTACGGGCTCGAATTTGTTATTTAAGGGACTGTTCATAAAGTAAAGGGGAGTGGGGTTGGAAACAGAGGGTGGGTCGTACATTTTTGAACTTCTTGAAAGGGGTGGGCTGTATATAAAACTGCACATTAGAGGAGGGTCATTTGCAATTTCACACAGGGGGGAGGGGTCACCACTTTTTTGACCTCGTTTTGTACTGGGCCAACAAAAAACAGGCTCCCATCCTTCAAATCCAATTTCACCCCCACACTTTACTTTATGGCCAGTGCCTAAATTAAGACAAAAAAGTAAAGCTAATTTTATAAAACGAACAAACAAACAAACGGACCATAAAACAAACAACAACTAAACAATTGAAAGAAAAACAAAAGAGCAACTAAGAAATTGAAAACAAAGAGTAGGAGCTGAATAAACTATTCTATTTTTATTCTATTATGGGCTTAAAATACTAGCGTACATATCGATATACTATAGTAATGATTGAGGTCGAAAACATGCAATAGTATAAGAGCTGCAAGCCAATAAGGACTCTATTTTTCGAGTTGGCTGCGCTCCCAGGTGACAAGCTGTTCTTGGCATCATCTTGTATGCACATTTTAAAAGTGTCCAAACTCGCCTTTGTAATAACACAACCTACAATGATCCTTTGCATCAAAATTTCTCTATCCCTCGTTTATCTTATATATTTTTATACATTTACCAACATTTCTTCACCCAAGTTCAAATGCTAAAGTTTTGGTAATCTTTTAATCCAATGAAATCGAAAACAGCAGAAAAAAAGGCTTATACTTGCACGAATTTTGGGAAGCGGTCACCAGTCTCCCATGTCCCCATTCCCATCAGCTAGATTTCGTCATCGGTAGCTAGAATAGACGTGTCAAAAAGAAACGAAGAAAGTGAAAGCACCCATGCACCAGCGAATGATATCTCACTTTATTTACAGAAAGGTTTGTTTAGCTTATATTTGACAACTAAAACGAAACAGGGGGGGGGGGGATGCTTAACTGGTTTATTTTCAAGTGTCTTGATTTTAAGGATTTGCAATTAACCATGCGAAGCTACAGGTAGTCCGGCACTTAACGCTGTTATAAGCGTCTAGTTTTCGCTCCTTTTCTATTGCAGTTCGACTAGCTTGATTATATATTAAAAAATTAACCTTTTTAGCCACGTGACTATGTAGCTTGATCCTTATGAAGTGACTTATATGACTTGATTAGGAATGAACAGGGTACCAGGATTCGGGTATCTTATGATTCCACCTCTCACCAAGCTGGGATTCCCTTTCTCATTTGAGACCAAGTACAAATCTGTTTCACCGTCCACACTGAAACAACGAAGCATCGTGAAGGCATAATAGTACTGGGCTTCAAATTTGGCGTTAATTGGAGTTTGGGATAAGGCAGCTGGAACTTCCTGTGCACATAAGAGAAAAGAACGGGAAAGAGATTGAATGAGGTTAATGTGTTGGATAGATTTGATTTACTTACAGTCAAAGGACATGAAGCGTGCCCTTATAGATTCCTTTAATGGTTTCATTATTCGAATATATACCTATTTCAAAAATCGTTGTCGCAGCTGAAGGCAACAGTCAGCACTCCAAGACTGCAAAGGATTTCGGTAATTTTTTTTCAAAATTAATTCATCTAGAGTATATTTTGGTTGCATTCGTTTGTGATATATATTTCTGGCAAGCTGCAGTGGTAGTTCCGGTGGTAAACCGAATATTTTGGAAAATACCAGTATTGCAAACATGATTTATGAGGAAAATTACCGAAATCATTTGCGGCCTTGGAGTGTTGACTGTTGCTTCGGCTAGCGACAACGATTTTTGAAATAGGTGTATATTGAGTTGATTATTCGACCTGAATTTTCATTAGTAAAATGGAAGACTCCAAGCCTCAAAATCTATTTTCTACTCGCATTTTGATTGAATTCTTTAACGAATGCCATAAATAGGTAGGAAAACTCCACAGAAAGACCAATACTACGTTTGCATGCTTTTCCGATTAAAATTCAAGTAGAAAATCAAATTTGAATTCACGATACTTCCGTTTTATTAATGAGAATTTAAAGTTAAAAACCAACTCAATATTTGAATAATAAATCATTAATGCAGTCTAGGGGTCACGCTTCATGTCCTTTGACTGTTAACACATAATTTTCTTGTCAATTTCATTATGACGTCACGGCTTCATTATGGAGAGGGATGGGAGTAGTATACATAGGGGGGTTCTGGCTCAACTTTTTTTGACCCCAATTCACTAATTGACAGGGAATTCCCATCTTTCCCGAGCATCGTAT
>WUAP02128755.1:0-14338 GCA_015163945.2 Stichodactyla helianthus | reverse complement strand
CGGAAATCCATACTGCGCCTCAGCTTTCAAGGGAATGTCTCGGGGGTATGGTTAGTGTGTTCACTGATTTTTTGAATTAATTACCGTGACAGACCCGGGTTCGAATCCCGATAGGGTCGCATTTCCAATTCCTTTTTTTTTTCTTGGCTCATCAAGTTTTTTGGTGTTATTTTCAACGTTTTTTTAATCCACGAAGGATTTTGAGCAAAATAATAAAATAACATAATATAACTTTCAAATTATGCGCAGCCCAGTCTCTCTCGATTCCGCCAGCACGTGTGGTTTCCAAGCATCTAAGATGGCTGGATGTGGAGGGCATCACAATCACAGTCATGACGATCATGATCATGATCATGGTCATGCTGATCCTTCAGAAAGAGGAAGCCAATTCAGTCTGTATCAGAAGATTGATATGTTCAAGCTGCAGTGTCTGAATGAAGCTGAAGAAGACACAGGGAGGAATGTCTTCAAGGCCTGGGATGAACGGCTTGACTTGACGAAATTTGTGGAAAGCGATGTGGATGAAGAACTCCTCTTTAACATCCCATTTACGGGGCAAATAAAACTGAAAGCATTTTTGATTATAGGAGGAGAAGACGGACAACACCCATCTGAAGTAAGGCTTTTCAAAAACCGTCCTTTTATGACGTTTGACGATGCAACAGCTGAACCCGACCAAAGTTTTGAACTGCATCAAGACCAGGATGGATCTCTAGAGTATTCAACAAAAGTAGCTCGTTTTTCAAGTGTCAACCACTTGTCAATGTACTTTCCCAAGAACTTTGGGGCTGAGACTTCAAAGATTTATTTCATTGGTCTAAAGGGTGATTATCAAGAGGCTCACAGACATGAAGTGACAGTGTGCACATATGAGGCAAGAGCCAACCCAGCTGACCACAAGACCAATGCAATGGATAGCGTCAGTCATATCATAAGATAATCAAATCTGTGAGAAGATGAAAACTGTTTTGTGTAGACACAAAAAGCATTATAATCTAAGAAGCAATGTTCAATAAAATATTTGTAAAGTAAAAAAAGTACTCTCCCCCACCCCACCCCCACCCCCTGAGTTAGTCTTTTCAAGATGGCGGACGGTATCGTGTCACTCGTGTCTTCTTGCGGCAAAAGAGATGTTGGTCTTTTGTTAGCTGCAGCTTTTAGTACTGGTATCTGGCTCTTAAGACGGTATTTAGTTGGTAGAAAGTGTACAAATAAAGTTCGTTTAGATGGTAAAACGGTGGTTATCACTGGAGCTAGTTCTGGTATTGGTAAAGCCACAGCTATGGAGATGGCTAGACGTGGTGCTCGACTCATACTCGCCTGTAGATGCCTAAAACGAGGGGAAGAAACTGCTAAAGAGATTCGCTCAAAGTACAGTACTGTAGATATAGTGGTGAAGCAGTTAGATTTAGCATCATTAGCTTCTGTGCGCAAGTTTGTTGAGGAAATCATCGAAGAAGAAAAACGTCTAGACATCTTGATCAACAACGCAGGCGTTTATCAACCAGCAGTAAAGAAAACTGTTGATGGATTTGAATCCCAGTTCGGAATTAATCATCTTGGTCATTTCTTACTAACAAATCTGCTACTTGACCTCATCAAATCCTCAGCGCCAAGCAGGATCGTTGTAGTTTCATCATCTCTTGGCAAGAGGGCACAGCTTGATTTTGATGCCTTTGACAAAGAGGATGTTCAACAGTCTGGCTCAAGACACCACACACCAACTGGTTATGGACGCAGTAAACTAGCAAACTTTCTTTTTGTTCATGAGTTAAGCAAGAGGCTTCCAGAAGGTAATTTGTTTATTTATTATTCCATCATCAATTTCATCATTTAAGCTTATCATCATCATCAGTTCTTATCATAATCATCATTTCTATCATTCATCATATTAAAGTCACTTTGTTACACAATCTCTGATTGGAAGACCTACAGACAGATTTTGTCATTATGACAGCTCTTCCTAAAGAAAAGGGCTTTGAGGAAAGTTAAAAAGTCTTTCATTTTTCTTTCTATTTGATAAATCAAGTAGAACAGCTTCAATTGTGCTCTGTTCAGTTATAGAAGCACTTAGGAAGTGTCAAAATCACTTAAGAAGTGAGGAGAAAACCTCACCTGCACCTGGTGTTTCTCCCTGAACTTCTTTTGTGCTTTCATCACTTTAGCCTGCTTCTGTGATTTAACAGAGCAGTTACTGTAACAGCTGTTCTACTTCATGTTAGATAAATAGCTTTTGATATATTTCTTGGGAGATGCTTCATTGAGAATAATATCAATGGTCTCTGATCAAAAGCTTAGACAAATAAGGTAGATTCCAGTGGCATAAGGGTGCAACTATACTACATTCACTAATTTGCTAGCAAAAAGTATAACAGTGTTTCTTATTGTGCACACAGGTGTGACTGTCAATTGCCTCTGTCCTGGAATTGTTTGGACAAATCTTGGACGCGACACAAACTTGTCTCTTAAAACAAAACTTCTCTTTTACCCACTGGCTTTTGTGTTTGCCAAAAGACCTACTGAAGGCATGCAAACTGTCATATACTGTTCTACCGAAGAGAAATTGAGCCATGTATCTGGAAAGCATTTCAGTAATTGTGAAGAGAAGGAATTGCCCCCTCATTGTACAGATGATGGAGTGGCTAAAAAGCTTTGGGAAGTTAGTGAAAAGCTAAGTGGTCTTGCATGAAGGCAGAGAAGCAAGATCACAGTTTTAATAATGGGTAATAAGAGTAATGATAGGTCATGTAATAATAGGTAATGGTATGATTATGGCAGGGGACATCAACTGCAAACATACTTCACTTGTTTTTTTTCCAAGCAAGATGTATAGGCTTGACAGTATATACTCATCTGGATACAACTTCATTGCCTGCCTTCAAATTAGGTATCAAATACTTTTCCATGTTTTCTGCTGTTTTATCAACATGGGATGTTGGGACAAGTTGAAGATGGTGAACTAAAAGGCTCTTTTGCCACAATCAGACAATAAGAGTGAATTTTATATCAATCAGTTTACAATGGCTTTTATTGTTATAAGACAAAATATTAATTGTCTATTAATTGTGAACATAGTTATTGTCCTCTGTAAAATTTACTAGTCATTTTTGCCATTCTAAATTCTTCAACCCATTTCTACCTATCTACCTATTGTCAAAATATTATAAAATAATATGGCTATACTTTGAGAATATTGCTTAATAAATCTATTACTCTGCCTAGAAGACATTCTATGATAATCTAAAATGTACTCCTGTCATGCTGTGGTCAGTTAGAGCAAAAGCAATTTTTACTATGGAAGCCTTCAACTCGTGACAAAGCTTTTCTGTATGTAGATGGAGTTAATAACATGATGTCCAGCTATTTGATAAAAAGTTTGATAATTATAAAATAAAATATTTGTTGTAATTAGGATTTGTAAAATCAAATTTTGGTGTCATTTTTATCATACTGCATCTAGTTTTAGGACATTTCAATGTCTTTTTTATCTTCTGTTTGTTAAATCTTAAGGTAGATTTCCCTATACTGTACTTGATTCTATCAGCTGTGTGCAGTGGGGACACAGCTATCATATGTAACCCTTTACAGCACTTTTCATAATTCTGCAACCTACCAACTCCAGACTTCTGGTCGACATCAGGCATTTTAGCTTCTGTCAATCAAAATAATTACTAACTCAAACTGTTGAAGGTTTGATTGACGGAAGCCAAAATGCCTGACGTCGCCCAGAAGTCTGTAGTCGGTAGGTCACAGAATTATGAAGAGTGCTGTAATTTTATCCTTTATCAAAGCAGATCAGCAAAGTTACTGTCAGAAAGGGTCATTTTGAAGTCCTGGGACATGGGCAAAAATACTTGATCCTGAAAGAACAGTAAATTGTGACAATACTATTAGCAATGGTAAACAAATCATTAATATAATGTAATTTTAGATTTGAAGCAGCAATTGACTGCTCGCAACAGAGTATTGAACTGAAGAAGAATTAAAATTTATAATCAATATAGTATTGTTGCTTCAATGTATAGTACCATTTTGATTCATTTAAGTGGTGTCTTACCTAGGTGTTGCTCAGGTACTGCAAATTGACCCTTAATGCTCACCACATTACAATTGTACAACCATGAAGGGGGTTCCCAGTCATGCCACTGGAAAAAGGACAAATAGTTTACCCATTTAGTAAATTAGGTTTTCATTGAGAGCCAGGGGGGTACTCCCTTTGTCCAAGTGGTAGGGGTGATCGGCAGTCCTTTTAGGGTTGAAAATATTTCCTGTGTGAACTTTTTAGGGGTTCATCACTCTGTACCTTTTAGGGTCAATTGTTATTAACTCTCTTTAAAGAACAGACTAGAAAGATGTTTTCAGTTACTGAATACTGTAAACAATATCAGTGCAGCCAGTTTTTTATCAGCTTAACAAAGTAAATCTCTTTTGACAAAGACATTGTACCTTTTAGGGGTTGAAATCAATAGGGATTTAAAAGCTCCTAAATTTGTGCATACCTTTTAGGGGTCAGTTTCAAAACTGACTGCCAATCACCCCTACCACTTGGACAAAAGGAGTACCCCCTGGGGATTGAGAGAGAGAAGACTTGTGTGTGTCAGAATGGAAATAAACATTCAATGATATCAAGTCAATCTATTTTGAGCTGTATTAGACAAAAAATTCTTATAATGAAATAATATGAAACTTTATGACCAGCCTACATGTGTGCCCAATAAATGTTACCTGATTGTTAGCCAGCCCTCCCTCCAAGGGATCATTAGCTGTTTAACTGGTAAACAAACACTTGCACATTGTTCACAAAAGTTATAATGAAGTTTTAATGAAAAAAGAAAAACTTCCATAGAGCATAGTGAAAGTAGAGTCAAGTGAAAGTGACAAGTTGAAGCGTAGCCAAGTATTAGTTGACACATGTCATCTGGTAGTAGACTTGAGACTTTTGCACGAGAGGTTCATAACATTTTAGAAGTAATTTACGGTTTTCATGCCAAAAACAGTTTTTAATATTGACGTTTTAACTGCATCTGTGGCAGTCTTCATCAGCATGATAAGTATAATTAGATGCTGTGAGTTTATTGTTCTATAAATCTCTGTTGCCATGGTAATAAGAAACAGAGAGTTACATTTCCCTAAGGTTACCACATTCTAATATCTACTACAACATACAAAGCATGGATTTATTATACTAACTATTTTGTTCTTGGGTGCTTGGATTGTTAATGGTAGTTGAATATCCACTGAAAAAGCATATTTGATTTCCATACCAGCATCAATGTGATAAATGCACTATTATTTAGAAAACAAGTTAAATAACTTGAGTTATTTCTCATGAAAAGTGTTACTGTTTGCAAACCCACTCCTGTATTTGGCATTATCCACTATTAATAACAAACAATGTTGGTTAAACACCTGTATCAACCTAGTGATGACAAACTGCTGCTGGCCAGTAGATAAAGGTTATTAGGCAACAGGCAACACCAAATGGATTGTGAATATCTTCTGTTTGATTCTTGAATACAGACAACCCAGCAGTTGATGATGACAGCCCCAGCAAGGAAAATCTTAGATGTAGAGTCATTTTAACTCCTTAATATCATGACTTACTGCCTATCGCCCATTGCCTATTGCCTTCGGCTCTGACAACTTTTTTTAAAAAGCTGTATACATTCAGCAATCAACTAACACCTAAATCATGCATGACCATTAAAGACTGTCAGGTTTAAATGACAAACTATCAATAAACAGATAACGGAAATACTATTGATAAATGGCCAACCAACTAGGACCAATAAACAGCCATTGATCAGCTGCTCTGGGGGTGCTATTACTTTACTATTATCAATTAATAATCATTTAAGCTTTTTATATTTAAGTATCACCTTGACAAGTTCACCCTCTGTTGATGGCTGAAACTCTTCGCCTGTTTCTTTTTTTAATGACAGAAGAATTTCACTTGGGACATATAAAAAGGTAGATGATAATATATCAATATATGGTTAAGGTGAAGTGTTAGGTTTAATTCTATCGTACAAATGTACCTGTTTTTGTTAGCCTTGCTTGTGCAGCCATCATGATTGACTGTTAACATATCATTAAGGATATAAGGATTTGCTTCACGGATGCCAGAATCACTTTTTTCTTTGGATGAAAGGGTAACAACTCTTCTCACCTGTAGTTAACATCAACAATAAGCCATTCAAAGGGGCTTTTGATCTTAAAACTCCACAGAATTCCAAAATCACCACTGACAACATTGTCAAATCAAACCCAATTAACCAAAGTAAGACATTGATTTTAGTAATAACACTGACCTTAATATTAATAGCTTCAATGTCAACACTTGAACTATTTTCAGTTTTTACATTTAACTTTGCATCTTCACCTGAGATATAAGCTCTTTTATCTAACCTGTCCATTACAACAATATTGTCACATGATCATGAGCAGGAGAGGAGAGGAAAGAGTCACAAGTAGAGTGAGTGAGTGCTTGGACACATGAACACTTTACATTTTTTTAGTATTTACAATTAACTAAAAATGTGAGACTGTCTCCTACCATGCTGTGAGTGAGACATCTCCTCTGGGGATACAGCAACAGATCTTAACTGTCTTCTTATCTGTAAGCCTCTCTCCTGCTACGTCGCTCAAAGGGAGATTTTTATTGATTATTATTGGTTGTACTTCCTGGTTAAAAAATGTGAAAAACAATCCCACTGTAATGAGTGATGATCATTAGAGTAAAGACACAGCAGCCATTGATCAAGAATCCTCTTCAACAATGATCTAATCTTTGTGTCCTAATGAATACAAAATTTGGGATTTTATCTTACTTAACACTGAGATAATAAGATTATAAGATCAAACTAGTATTCTAACCTGTAACACTTTCCCTGAACCTAACATTTCAACTTCAGCAGTTACAGAATATTGTATTTCTGCTGACCACTTTGAAGTATTATCAGCTTGAACACCACTGTCTTTGAAAGTAGCTGTAATTATAAAAAATAAAAGATGTTTGATGTGTTTTCACTGAGACAATGTGGACTAGCTGAAATAAAACATTGGATATAACTCCAAAACTAGACTACCTAGCAAGATGGTTTTACTTGTTCTACCAAATAACTGGGCTAATCACAGCATCGTTCTTGAAAGATGGGTGTCAGATTAAAACACCTTAAGGAATTTTAGGATGGCTGTTATAACATGCCTAGTGAAAACACAGCCAATATTGTGGTTTTGCATGATAACATGACAGTAGCCATGGTAGATGACGGAAACAATTTATACATCATTTTTCATGAAAAAGAATTCAAAGAAAAGGAAGAAAAATTTATTTCTGTCATCCAATGTTTCAATAAAGCTTGGACGACTACAGTTTGTGTCTTAACATCAGCTTTACTAGACTTCAATCACAACTAACTTGCGTAACATGATACATGTAAAAGCTAAGTAAACTAACTTGATCATTGTATTAATTACGATCATGCTATTGTAATACGATATATTGTAACATCCAACATGGCTGTTATCACATGGTCTTGCAAAACCTCTATTGAACCATCTCCAAACTTAAGGAGATTCCATGAATTACTTAATACTACCATTTGGGTGCAACTGTGAAACATGAAACACCAAACTTGTTTTTTACACCTATTTCAAAAATCGCTGTCACAGCTGAAGGCAACAGTCGAAACACTCCAAGACTGCAAAGGATTTCGGTATTTTTTTTCAAAATTAATTCATTTAGAGTATATTTTGGTTGCATGCGTTTGTGACATATATTTCTGGCAAGCTGCAGTGGTAGTTCAGGTGTTAAACTGAATATTTGGGAAAATACCAGTACTGCAAACATGATTTATAATGATTTATGATTTATATAGCGTCTTTTCTATGTAGATATAATCAAAGGCGCTTTACAATGATTAATGTGAATTTTTTACAGACTGCATTTTTTAAGAAAAACTACCGAAATTCTTTGCGGCCTTGGAGTGTTGACTGTTGCTTTGGCTGCGACAACGATTTTTGAAATAGGTGTATAAGTTATATCTCACACGTTTGACATGAAAAACTATCAAGTTTGACGTGTAAAACTTTATTGCTGGTGCCGACAAATAACATTGAATTTTCAAGGTTCATGAGCTTTATCTTAGAAGTTTCGAGATATTGTATGAAGTACAGTATAGTTTGTCAGCACCAGCAAAAAAGTTTCACACATTAAACTTGATAGTTTT
The DNA here is from genome assembly GCA_015163945.2 of Stichodactyla helianthus. Classification (NCBI taxonomy): domain Eukaryota; kingdom Metazoa; phylum Cnidaria; class Anthozoa; order Actiniaria; family Stichodactylidae; genus Stichodactyla; species Stichodactyla helianthus. The sequence goes on along the minus strand of WUAP02128755.1, from coordinate 6,107 downwards.
TGTGTCAAACATCTGAGATATAACTTATAAAAACAAGTTTGGCATGTCATGCTTCACGGTTGCTTGTAAATGGTAGTAAATATCCCCTCTTCAGGCCACTATCTATCACCCTCCATAAATTCTCTATGAAATTGATTGCAGTGGTAATTCTGATATTCTCCTGCATTGTCATGGGCCTTTTCTAAGATAGACAAACAGAGTGCATTGTCATCTAGCTTGGGTACAAACAACACCATATAAGGCATGGTGAACAATAGATAGAAGTTGTACTGAAGCTAGACCATAATACAACATGTTTGCTATCTTAGAAAAGGCCTATGTATTGCACAGGTCATTACAGTATAACATCTAGAATTAAAATCAACCAATCAAAGTGCAAGATATTTTTGCTCATCCAATCAGGATCCTTGGATGTGATCACAGTAAAAAACCCACCTGGTAATTCTTGTTGTAGTGTGAAATGGAATGGATATGCATAGCATCCCATTGGTATACCACCTGATTATAAGAAAACAACAATGCAAGTTATATATAGCTTATGAGATTATAATGGATGATTGAATTATTCATACCTCCATATTCTATTAGTCGAAATTCTGCCCTAATTTTGTCTTTCTTGTAAGATTTCTTCCCAATTTTCTCAACAATCCTTCCATTCTCCTCTTTTGCTTCTTTGTATTGCCACTCACCTACAAATATACATCATTATTAATCACTGTAAGTTTTGGAGAAACATGGGTGGTGTGTGTTCTTAATGCCCTGCATTTTACCACTGTGTTTAAGGGTTCCACACCATGGACCTGCCATGGCTATAGTTTGTCCAGTTTATGCCGGGGGCTCTAATAAAACAAAGGCCTCTTTTTGTATAACATAGTCCAGAGGAGGTGCAATCATGGTAAATATTATAACCTTCATTTCAATTACTCATAAAATCTTTATCTAAGTGCCTAGTCCTTCTAGAACTTTTGCACTAATTAGGGGCACTATCACTATTAACTGTTTTAAGCATACAACTCTCAGCTCACATGTTGATTTTTATAGAGGGAGGAAAGCCAAAGAACCCAGAGAAAATTCCTTGTGGCAAGGGAGGGAACAACACATCTAACAAACTCTACTCACATGTGGCATCCACAGGGCTCGGACCAGTGACCTGATCCGTTGGACTCGTAATGATGCAAGAGGCAACATTTTACCGCTACTCCACCCATGTTACCCACTCATATTCTGAACATGAATTCTTAATTTGCAGTGTAATAAATGGTCAAATTTACAGGATAGGTTAAGTTAAGGAAGTGAATCAGTGTGATGTATATGCAAGCTATACTGTACATTTTTCGTGTCCTCTGAATTTAAGGTTCACACTGCGGCAACCTTCTGTACTGCATATCCATAAGTAGACAGCTCTGGAATACAATGCAATAGGCTTAATATTCCAAACATAATCTAATCATAATTGAATGACAACTTCTTTGCAGTAGTCATGAGGAAACTATTGATTATTTCCTGAATGAGTTAATCAGCTTTAAAACCAATAGAATTTATTCAGATGCAAAAGTATCATCAAATTACCATCAAAAACTAAAATATAATACTTGTTTAAGGCTTGTGTAAGCTTACGAACCACCAAACCTTAAAAGTTACAAAGGAATAAATCAAATCTAGCATCCATCATTCATGATAAAGGTTAATTAAGGCAACTTAAAAATTATTTACCCGTATATCTTCTCGCCTCCGACATATTCACCCTTGTTGGTCCTAACAGCTACTTTGTTTAAGCTCATTTTAGCTCATATTTTATCTAACATTTCCATTCCTGCCTTCACCAGCCACCTTTTGCTCTCACAACTTAAAATAGAACACAAATTCTGCTGTATCTGAACATCACTTAAGGAGAATCCAATATTTCATCTCAACAATGAACAACTTTGAATTATCTTTAACTACAAGAGATATGAGTAACAAAAGAAAAGAATATTTCTCGTAATTATGTAATAACACAGAAATTTTTCTTAAATTATCGAAGCTCTTTACATTTTAGAATTTAGATTCGAAACACAAAGCGATGAAAATCTAATTTCTTATTACCTACCTGTAACATTTTTCCGGGAACCATAAAAATATGTGCAATGCTGCGAGAGACTGGTACTAACGGGAAATCCAATATGGCGACCAGGTTGATATTTTTAAGACACTCTTTGCAAAAAAAATCTCTCAAAAATATGAATTCTGATTTTCAACTGAAAGCAATAATAGGAATCTTAGGAAGAAGGTGGTTTGCTACTCAAAATGCAAACGATTTCGGTTCTGAATATTTGTTTACAAATGACACAATTGGTTTAAAAAAGAAAGAAAAAATTGAACTGAAAGATCAAAAACTGTTAAAAGTTGCTATCATCGGGGAACCTAATGGTGGAAAATCAACGCTTGTTAACAGTTTGGTCGGTGAAAAGGTATTTGCTGTGACAAATAAGCCTCACACCACCAGACAGAAAGCACAGGGCCTATTAACCAGGGGAGCAGCTCAAGTTGTTTTACTTGATACACCAGGAATTGTAACAAGATCAGAAGGAAGACGACTCAAGATGACACGTGAACATGTAACTGCTCCTGGAAATGCTTTAAAAGAAGTTGATATTATAGCTGTAGTCAGTGATGCTGCAGATAGGAGAACAAGATATAGAATACATGATCAAGTTCTTGAAGCTCTCCACAATCATAATGACATTCCTTCTCTATTAATTCTTAATAAGATAGACAGACTTAAGCAGAAGAGTGAACTTCTTGGGTTGGCTGCAGTACTGTCAGAAGATCGTATAAAGGATGCATGGGGTTATGTTGATAAAGGTGGTTGGAGCAAGTTTGATAATATCTTTATGATATCTGCTAGATCAGGTGACGGTATAGAGGATATCAAAGAGTATTTGTTACTGAAGGCCAAGTCAGGGCAGTGGATTTTCCCTTCTGATTCTAACTCAGATCTTACATTAAAGGAAAGGATTACTGAGATATTCAGAGAAAAGCTTTTACAGGTGTATGAACATGAAATTCCTTGGCAAATTAAACAGGTTTGTCATGAGAAGATAAACTAGATATTCAAATGGTGTCTTTTAATCGACATAACCCAACCCATCCTAAAGGCACATGCAAATGTGACCAACAACACTCAACATAGTTAATGGTTTTTTCCCAGGAGAGGAGGGGGTAGAGGGAGAGGACAGGGATGCTTGATATATTACTTCAAATTTATCCATTATGTTCTTGATTTTCAGGTAAATGTGCTCTGTGAATTAAGGATGGATGAGCATCTCAGAGTTCACCAGAAACTGTATTGCTGCAAGAAGAGCCAGAAAAGATGTGTCCTTGAAAAGCTGGACAATTTAAAAGAAAAAGTTGAAACTGAACTTGCAAACATATTCAGGTGTACAATTGATCTAAGTATAGATGTGGGGATTACTGAAAAACTAGGGTTTCAAACCCCTTTACCAACATATTAGAGGATTCAAATTTCATAAAAATGGTATCTCCTTATATAATAGATCAAATGCCAGGATATGGTAAATGAATGTTGAATGTTTATTATATTCATTTGTTATCTACACCAAATTGAAAAACGTTGTCTGGTTCAAAAGGTTTAACCATAGAAGGTAAAACCGAAAGGGATAATGGGTAAGCACTTAATAAGACCCATATTATATGCATAGGATATTGTTTATTGTTGCAACTCTCAAACATTGCTTCGAATTCTTGAAGAAAGCAATATTCAAGAATAATTATAACAATGCTCAATGCATATTATGGGCCTCATAAACCATTTACCCAGAATCCCCCTCAGTCTTTCCTTCATGATTTACCCTTTTGAACCTGACAAGGTTTTTTCAATTTGGTGTATACACCAACACAGTCTGTACTAGTATAATCAGTGTTGTTTGTTCATTATTTAATAGATCCATCAATCCTGGCTCTTGTACATGTGGATATATATAATAGGACCAGTCAATAGTTAGAGGAGGAAGGGTTAAAGGGGAGGGACACAAAGATCGTTGCAGGCCTCTGAGGGGGATCAAATCAGTTTATGTAAGATATTGTGGTGGACCAACAATTTTTCTGGAGTAGTAAAGCGGGGAGGGTCTCTCAAAACATCAAATGGAAAATACACAGCCCCAACTCTGACTGGTCCATATAATAGGACCATCATGTGACCAAATTTGTTTTGGTATCATTACATTCCAAGAAATAAATAAAACATTAGAAAATCTTAATTTTGAAAACAGAAGTAGTAATCTTTACCTATTATTTTTTCTTTTGAAATTATTTTTAATTTTTGGTTACCAATTCATGTTACACTTATGCCAATTTGGTTGGTTTTCAGTGTTTCTATATATCAATTAAATACTTGTACCCCTATAAGAATCTGTACTGCTCTATACTACTATATAATGGACTGTATGTAGTATGTTGGGCCATATTACACTGTATTGGAATATTTTGTGTTACATAGTCAGCTAAATTACTCTATACAGCCCTATACTGCTCCATACAGTGCTATACCAAGCTATATAGCCTTATACTGTCCTATACTGGTCTATATGGAACTAAATTACTCTATACAGCCCTATACTGCTCCATACAGTGCTATACCAAGCTATATAGCCTTATACTGCCCTATTTGTCTATACCAAGCTATACACCTTGTATTGCATAAACAGTATAAGGTGTATAGCTTGGTATAAACCAGCACATAAAATAAGATAACTCTGAAGTTTGTGTACCTAGATAATAAGGTTTTACTTACCACAAATCTGTGAATATTGTTGTAACACTATCACTGGGTGATAACAGTTGACTTACAGATCAACACAGGCAACCCACAATGAGTAATACCCAATGGTTATTGAATTGTTTGGCTATCAACTTACAGATTGATTATGGCTTGTGTAACAGAAAACCGGACTCAACACAGGAAACCCATTGCGAACAAAGCTAAGTGAATTATAGGTTCATAAAGCCGGGCTCCCTTTTTTCTGGTTGCGCATTTCTCTCTGACCTCCGCATGTAGATGATCGACTCGCTCTCAATTACCCACCCACCTCTCCCTGTAAGGGGGCAAGCTTATTGAACTTCCTTGCTTTAGACCCCATTTACTAGTTAAATAAACAGTTTTGCCAAACCCTTGTCTCTTGTGGTGATATAACCGAATTTAATGACACTTTTAATACTTCTTCATCATCCGCCATGTTGTTCTCCTGCAAGTGGAGATTGCATCTGCCAACTATGGGATTACATGCTGACTGATATCATACAGGGATATTCATATCACTATAGAGACACCCCAGTCGTGTATCCCCGGGTTTTGTATTCCTTTATGGTATGCCAAGGTTTAACTAACAGACAGAATTTTCAAATAATATGGTCTTTGTAATCGATTGCCACTTTTTAATCAAGAAAGGATAGTTTGGTTTATAATATAGCATCAATGCAGCTATTTTTCAGTTTAACAAGCCTATATTGCTTCACAACAATATTTCGGCCGTTCGTAGTAGCCTACAGAAGAAGGTAGAAAGTTGTCTGTACAAACTGCATCCGAACAAACTGTTTGTTCAATGCGCAACGCAGGCTGTCTGAGCGCGGTCTACGCGTTCTGTCGCGACATTAAACTTACTTCAAAGTTCCTCTCGCCTACTAAGGCATGTTATTCGACGAATATGATTCGATATTTTATATTTTCTAATTAGGGGGTTCGTAGTTTTCATTTAGGGGGTTCGATTATCGTATTAAGGATTCGGACGAACCCCCTCCCCCCTCCCCCTAGATCCGCCTATGCGACGAATGTTTTTTAAACTTAACAAAATGAAAAAAGAAAAGTTATAAATTCACCAAGATGCTGTCATTGGTCGCCCATCAAAGTACTAACCCAGCCCTATAGGGCTTGACTTACTATCCTGAAAGCACAGCGCATTTAACCACTCGTCTATCGCTATCAAAGAATTTCGTCAACAATGCATGCGAAAACAATGCTCCAGATAGACTAGCTTATTTTGCTCTTTCAAATCGATGTGAACCGTGGTTAGAGCAAGGGGTTGGTCGTATATGGTCTGGGGGCCGGCCAG
>WUAP02128744.1:0-14339 GCA_015163945.2 Stichodactyla helianthus | reverse complement strand
ATTTTAATTTATTCCTATCCCACTAAACTACAAATGTTCTTTTTCCCTATGACAACCTTCTTGCAAGTAGGTGTATCTTGCCGACCGAAAAACTTAGTTTCGCCTAATTTACAGTTAGTTGGGATTCATGAAAATGTTCTATGGATATGAAAAATTCTTACCTTTTAATTTAACTTAATAACTCAACTTTCAGACTGATTCAGTGCAAAATGTCCAAGTAATCGGTTTGCAAGCGACTGATAGATGCAAGAGAATACTCCATAAGGAGCAGGAAAATCTTAGACGAACCTGGAATATATGGTATTCTCGAAGAATTCAAAACAGTGCCATCTAAATGGTTATATGTCGGTAAAAGTAATAACATGCAGAGAAGAATAAAAGAACACCAAAGAAAAATAAAAGAACACCAAAGGAGGGATAGACAGGCAATCGATAAAAAGATTGCTAGGACAGGATTGAGCAAGCTCTCTGTTAAGTTTGTACCGTTGAAAGACACTGGAAGAAACGAACGAAAATACATAATCTGCCTCAGGTCACTGGGTATTGAGCTACCCTATAACAAAACACAAGGGAATACCAAATGAACGGAACACAAGTATCAATAGTCATCTGTCAAATACCTGAGAGCGGTATGGCCTTATGCCCAAGTACAGAGCAAAAAGAGGTACTATCCTACAGAGCGATGAGAACTACTAAGACGTTACTAAGTTTGAGTCGATGAGTCAAAGACCTAGTAGTATTTCAGCTGTATCTTTTAATAGAACCTAGAAGCAGATTTTCAAGTATTAAATGGTACTACTCTTTTCAGCGTTTGTCTTGTTCAATTTGGATATGGCAAACGGTCATTTTTCTATTCTCGAAGTTTTAGTATTAAACAAGCTAGCTCTTGCGTTTATAAAGCGGGAGAATAGAAAACTTCATTATATTTGCTTCGACTTACGGCTTACGGACTACGCAGTGGGAAACGTATGGTACTGACTTACCACGCAGTTACGAAATTCCTTGCACTACCGTAGAAATAACTTATGCTAATAGTTCAAAACTGAGCCACAGTACCTGGCAAGGTTGACTCGAGCTCTCTGTCCTCCACTGAGAGAAACTCCTCGCTCACCGACTAACGTCATGTCACCTTCTGACAGAAGCTCAATGTCCTTCAGGTATCAAATTAAATGAAGGCGGTTAATATTTATTTGTGATCATTTATATGGTCAATTTTAGAAGCCGCAAAACCCCGTCCCCTCCCCTCCCCCCTCCTCAGTCGCCCTTTCTGAATCTCAAGAAACTCCTGGCTATCAGAAAATTAATAACACACATTCTTTGGAATCATTGGCTGGTGAGGCAAATTTGAAATCGCTGTACACAAAACATTGAGAAGTTTTTGGGATGCTGCTTGGAAGGAGTAACCTAACATCTATGGTACGCCAAAAGTTTGCTCTTCATGCTAATGTTTTTAGAAAGTTCATAAAACCTCCCTACACACACACACACCACCACCACCACCACTACCACCACCCTCTTCCAAAAACTTGATAACCCCCTCCAGAGCTCCTAGGAAAATCATAAACCCCAATAATTGTGTTGTAGACCCCCCTATGCTCTCACAAACGAAAGTGTACCCCCCTGACTAGACTTACCCGTTCTAGAGCACAGACTTTGATGACTTCATTGTATCGAGACTCGTCAAAATCATTACCAAATATGATGTTACTACGCAATGACCCATTGTAAATCCAAGGTTGTTGGGAAGAGTAAGCTATCTTGCCCTTCACCTTGATGGTTCCCTCGGTCAACGGTAGTTCACCAAGAATTGCCATCAACAATGAAGACTGCAAATAACAAATATAATAAGTATATCAGACCTACGTGGAAGAAAATTGTTGTCAAACTATAAGCTATGGTGCTCCAAAAAAGGAATATATGATAAGAGACAAACTCTAACCTTTCCTGCTCCAACTGATCCAACGACAGCAAGCAGCTCTCCCTGCGGCAAAAATACATTCTTTAAATAATGTCACTTAATTATAAAGCATGTTAATATTTTTAATGATAAATGGCCATTATACTGGCCACTATAATGGCCATAAAGTAGTGAAATAGGAAACCATTTCGTTACGCTACATAAGAAAGCCATTGCGGTGCAATTAAAAAAAGAGTAGAACCGCGCAAGGAAGCCATTTTGGTGCTTGTTTGAGTACTAAAGGAAGCCATTTTGGTCCTGCTGACATTGCATTACTAAAGGACGCCCTTTCAGCGCTACATTGGAGCAAAGCGCCGTACAAGGAAGCCTTTTTAGTGCTGCCGTGTAGCAATCGGACGTCCGAAATAAACCATTTAAGTGACGTGTGCTAGTGCATCACGCAAAGGAAACCATTTCGCTAGTTTAATGATACAAAGACGTGCTGAGCACTGCAAAGGAGGAAAGCCACTTCCATGCTAAGGTAGTGGTAGCTGTTGGTTATGATATCGCGCCACGCAAGGGAATCTTTCAGTGCTGCTGTATAGTAATGGTTCATTCAGAACAAGAAAGCCTATTGAGTGCTAATGTTTCACTATCAATTCTCTATGCACTTTTCTCAAAAACAAAAGAGCATAAACTGGGTCGCCTGTGGCTGAGCGCCAGTCTTGAGGTAAGCATGCTACAGGCACACACCCCCCCCCCAAAAAAAAAAAAAAAAAACACTTTTTTCATGGTCGCAAAAAATAGCAATTAGAAGCTCACTATTAAGACATTGAAAATATCCACAGACACATACCTGGGATATCTCAAAGCTGATGTTGTTAAGAGTTGGTTTGGGAATGTCCTAAATATCAAAATGAGGAACAAAATCAACAAAATCTGTCAAGGAATCATTACTGGTTTTGTGCGCCGAGGAAAAACGAAAAACAATTTCCACTATCGTGGAGGTTTAGTTCCAAGACAGAGAAAAATTCATCAACAGGTAAACAATTAATTTTTAATGATTTATGAACCTCATTCCACAATGCTTTGGCATTTTCAGCAGTTATTCCGCACTGGTCAAGTTTTGGTCTGAGTTTTGTAGTGATCAGTCCGTGAGAATGGAGCTCATCCATTAAAAGCAATTTCTGGAATAAATTATGAATAAATTATAAAAATAAATTATAAATAAATAAATAGTCACTCTACTCAAAAATATCAGAATTCGATTCCATAAGTTTTGGGGTTTTCTCTGCTACTACTGCTGCCGTTGTTGTTACTGATGTTTCCGTTGTTGTTGTTACTGTTGTTACTGTTGTTGCTGCTACTGTTGCAGTTGTTGTGCTGTTTGCTGCTGTTGTTGTTACTGTTGTTGCTGTTGTTGTTGCTGCTGCTGTTGCTGCTACTGTTGCAGTTGTTGTGCTGTTTGCTGCTGTTGTTGCTGTTGCTGTTGTTGTTGTTGTTGCTGTTGCTGTTGTTGTTGTTGTTGCTGTTGTTGTTGCTGTTGTTGTTGCTGTTGTTGTTGCTGTTGTTATTGCTGCTACTGTTGCAGTTGTTGTGCTGTTTGCTGCTGTTGTTGTTGCTGCTGCTGTTGCTGCTACTGTTGCTGTTGTTGTGCTGTTTGCTGCTGTTGTTGCTGTTGCTGTTGTTGTTGTTGTTGCTGTTGTTGTTGTTGTTGCTGTTGTTGTTGCTGCTACTGTTGCAGTTGTTGTGCTGTTTGCTGCTGTTGTTGCTGTTGTTGTTGCTGCTACTGTTGCTGCTACTTTTGCAGTTGTTGTGCTGTTTGCTGCTGTTGTTGCTGTTGTTGTTGCTGCTGCTGTTGCTGCTACTGTTGCAGTTGTTGTGCTGTTTGCTGCTGTTGTTGCTGTTGCTGTTGTTGTTGCTGTTGCTGTTGTTGTTGCTGTTGTTGTTGCTGCTACTGTTGCAGTTGTTGTACTGTTTCTGTCATTGTCTTTGCTGCTGTTGTTGTTGCTGCTGCTGTTGCTACTGCTGCTGCTGCTGCTGCTGTTGCTGCTACTGTTGCAGTTGTTGCTGTTTCTGTTGTTAGTGTTGCTGCTACTAATCGTGATTGCTTTATTACTGCTGTTATTGCTGACTGTTCTGGTCCACCGTTATTTGTTTGCTTGTTTTTCTTCTTTTGTTTACTAGTCACTGATCTGTGCTTATGCTTTGCCCTTCAGTTAGTTGATCAGCTTGGTCGTTTCGTCACTTCTTGTTTTTATCTTAATTGCTTGTTTATTAGTGTCTGTCTGTCATTTGTTCTTACTCTGTCTGGTTGTCAGTCAGGTAGTTGGTCCTTCAATCAGCTTGGTCAATTTGTTTGTTGCACCAAGGAAAGTCGACATAACCCATTACCTGCATTCTTTCAATAGACACCCTGCATTCGTTCATCAAGGTAATCCCAATAGGAAAGAACAGTGTCATGTTGACACGAACAGCATTAAACAAAGCCACAGAAGTGAAAACTTTCTGCGCTGTAAGAATATTGCCTGTCATCACATAAGTAAGGAATGTGATGTAAGAGATCAAAGCTGCTGAGCTGAAGAAGAAGGACATAAAGACACCACGTATTGAGGCAAGCTTTAGAAACCAGCTTAATTCGTTTCTGAAAATGAAAAAGAATCTTTAAGTTTTATTATTCATGCAAAAGAAATTTGCAGGAAAAGTTGCAAGAAAAAACTTCACGCACAAGGCCACAACCATCCTTGGGAACCCAGTCATGCAACTTTCTTAAAAATCAAATCAATCACATAACCAACTTCAGACATTCTTTTCACCAGCTTTGCAAGCTTTTTTCCAGGAATTCTTGTTATTTCCCTGCAGCATTTCATGCTTTGTTTTACAAAGTACACAATATAGGAAATTCTTCTGAGAGTAATGTTTAACAGTGTACCTTCTGATGGATTCAATCTTGTCTGTAAAGGGGATTTCCCAAGCGTACATCTTGATAACTTTCATTCCACTGATGATTTCATTCATGACTTTGACTCTTCGGTCAACCCACTGTGCTGCTTTTCGTCTGTTTGTTGAAAAAATGAATTAATAATTGATAATTATTGTTTGCATGCTAATTTGATTTTGTCCCTGATTAGTGGAACTTTACAAAATTAGAATAATGTTATAAAAAATAAATAATAATTAGAATTATTATTAAATTAATGGTATTGATTCTTTTTTAGTTTGGGTTCATACAACTGAATATTTATTGATATATGTATATATATATATACAAGTTTCTCTCAACACTCAACAAGCGTAATAAACTTTTATCTTACTGCCAACACAGAAACAAAGCATTGTTTGTGCAACAACTAACACTAAATACCCATCTTTCTGCCTATGATGATAATTAGCCACACTTATAAGTGATGTTTATGAATATTTTTCTCATTAAAGTCTCCTGATGTGTGTGTCACACGTCTCACAAAACAGGATTATCGAGATGAAATTCCAGTCATTTTTTTCCTCCCACACGTTTCGCTTTACTTCATTGTATCAATCACTTTAAAACAGTCAACTCGAACAGCAGAATTTCTATGTATATATTATATATATATTTTAATTTGTAGAAAGATTAACGACAAGACATCATTTTAGCTGTTACTCAGAGTTTCACGTTTATGCGATCATCAGACAGACTTTAATTAAAGGATTTGGTCTATTTACAGGGTTTGTACAACTTTGTAGAGTAAAAAATAAGGACTTTTCAAGGTCAAATGTTACACTTTCAAGGACAGCAACATAGATTATCTCCAACTTAAGCAGTGTTTCTGTTTGATTTTGTGGACCACTACATGTCAGCAATCCTTTAGGGCTCATTTTGAGCTGTAAAGATTGGTTAACTGACTGCTAATTCACAAGAAACAAAGGATAACAAAAGCCACCCCGAATTATTTTTGCAACATGAAAACGAGGTTATCAGCGCCATTGGATTTATGGATGAAAACTGACTGGAAAAAATGAAAACTAAATTTCTGTATCAAACCTTTGTTATCATAACTGTGAATTTTTTCAAATCCATTAAAATCCAAGGACTATTTCTATTTTCTCAAGGACTTTTCAAGGAAAAATTAAATTCAAGGACTTTTCAAGACAAATGATGAAATTCAAGGACTTTTCAAGGCTGTACAAACCCTGTATTTACAGGACTACCCGCACCTTAATGCCATTAGAATGGCACCCATTTTCATCTGCATTGGAACAAGTAGTAATATCACTCCCATGCCAGCTAGTGTAGATAATCCTATCTCTCTCCACAGCAGGTACACAACTATTAAAGCTTCTATGGGGCTTAGAATGATGTAATGCAAGAAGAATGTCACCTATAAAGCAAATGAACCAAATCAATGTACAAATTTAACAATGAATTGCATGTTAAAAGGATTTTGAAGAATAAGATAATAAAAAAGTTCACAGAAACTGATTCTCATTATAGTCATTAGTTACAGAATACATCATAGACCCTTCTAATAAATCCCACTCAACGTCAACTATATTCTTTGGAATTCTGTACAATGTTAATGCAATTGTAAGAGTAAATTTGACGTCAAGTGCAGATAACCTAGAGTTGTGAAATTTATTAGAAGGCTCTATAGTGTGTGTTATTGGCCATTTAAGCACACTTGAGAGCCAATCAGCTTTCAGAATTTTGTACTGTGAAATAGTATAGCATTTAGCACGTCTTTCAGCAGTTATGCATTTCTTTACTCACCCAGTCAAACTTCTGTGTATCAGTTGAAACAAGATTCACAATGTATCCTGTTGTGGTTTTGGCAATGGCAGCATGACTGAGCCTGAGAACCTGGAAAAAATTATGTAAAGCAGTCGTTGAAAACATACCACAGAATGAATTTATAGCAGCTTACGCTCATGCCATGAAAATAGTCATGACACAGTCAAGACATGGCAAGGCAGTCATCAAAACTCAAGAAAGCATCATGATCACAACAAGGCATGTTACAGCACCAATCCTGGTGTGAGCTTTACAGAGTCATATAAAATCTGGCTCTATTTCAGTCAAGACCAAGGCATCCTCGGCCCCAAAAAACTTTCTCCCCCAATATCACTCATAATATAATCATTATAATAAATATAAAAATAATAATTATGATGAAAAATACTGTTATTGTGCATACCTTGTTATAGACAAGGGAGGTACATGCAATCCTAAGCCGCATGCCGAACAACTGACGCATGAAGGTAAAAGGTGTCATTAGAAAACTGTTCAGGATTGCACAGATTGCAACACCAAGTGCATACATGAAGGCCTGTGTCTGGGTTACCGTTGAACCAATTGCAAAGTATTTTACTAGTAAACCAAGGAAGAGTGGTTGGACTATTCTAAGGATATCCTGAAACAAGTAGAAAGATTTGAGATTAAAAGAAATGTATGATACTGGAATGTGTCTTGAGGCTCAGACATACAATGTGACATTTCCTACATGTATGACATTGTTTGCAAAAGGGAAATCATGTGTTAGTGCCCTAAAAGAAGAACTCAATTCTACTTCTGCAATGTAACCAGCAACATCATGCACAACAATTGTATTGGTGGACACATGATCTGATTTCCTCCTTGCAAGCAATGTCACAAGCATCATTGTGTATCTGAGCTTTTAATTTTCAAACCATAGTAAATTAGTTGCAATGTTCTTTTATGCTTTAAAAATGTACCGGTAGGCTAATCTAGAGACAGAGTGCTGCATTTCCAGCTCATGATGTGAAATGTTCAATTATTATAATGAAACTAGACATTCTTCACCATAAAAACATAACAAATTATTATAATAAGTGTAATCATTTTCTAGCTATGAAGTGCTTTATTTGTTACCATTACAAGACATAAACATCCTTACCGTAACAATAGCAAAGATTCCCAGTAATGTGTATCTAAATCCAAATGTCCTAACTACAGCTTTTAATAAGCTAGGCTTGTATGATGTTCCCTCTGACTTGGAGACTTCTTTGTCCCATTGGCTGGTTATGTTGAGAAATGGAAAATAAAAATCGGCAAGTGAAATACATGTGATTGTGCACATACACATGCATAGCAGGGGCAGATCCAGGAGAGGGGTGCAGGGGGTACACACCCCCCTGAGACGAGTGATTTACGGTCAATTATGCCTTTATTATTATCTATTTTTGATGCTCAAGTCCCAAACATAAATGGTGCACCCCTCCCTCAAAAAATGCCTGGATCAGCCCAACTGCATAGAAACTATTTAGTGGGAAGCCAAAATTTAACAAATGTTTTGTTTTTATCTTACACACACACACCTGAAAGCTGCAGAAACCATTTTTAGAACCAAGAATAACTCTACATGTAGTTAACTTGAGTTATAATACTCATGAATAATTAATGACACCAAAACAATAGAAAATCATAAGCGTGGAGGAGCTTGTATATCTCATACAGTATCGTCCTGATTTGCACAAACTTTAAAGCTGATTTTCTCAGCCCAATTCACATGTCTGTTCAAAATTTTAGTCAAACATGATCTAGCTAACCTAGATGTATCATTAAGCAATATAAAATATGCATGGCCATGCTGTATTTGATCTACAATCTCTCGCCTGCAGTGAGAGATTGTAGATCAAATGCAGCATGGTCACTCATATTGTAAATAGTACTTACCTTTGTAAATTCTCACCAAGAACATCAGTAGTTTCAGCCGGTCTGAGACCATACAAGTCCGAAGCTTCTAGTGAACGTTTGGTTCCCAGGGACAATAGACCACTTAACCAACTGAGCAAAAACATAAAAGTGAGCATTAGTTCAAATTTTATCCTTTTTGTGGTTTTCTTTCTCATACACCTGGTGTAAAAAGCAAGGTTTGCCTATGGAGCAAGGCCTTTGCATAGTTTGATCATATTCAATCAATAGGCCTTTCCCGAAGTCACTTAGATGATCACAAAACAATGGTTTCAAGTCAAGGTTGACCTTGATAAACAAAAGAATCAAGTTCAGTCTCAACTTGAAACCATATTTCATGATCATCCAAGCAAATTCAGGAAAGGTCTATTTTATTTTACCAAGAAACAAGAATTTTGCTTTCAACAATTCAGGATATAGGAGATTTGCACAATCTTGTGGGATCACTTGATGGTAGTCATGTTGGATGGCAGTAAAAATCAGGGAAGCCAATTAATCAAGAGATTCTTTTGTGCCATCCAACATGGCTTGTGGTCAGACAAACCCTCTATAGCAATAAATTTTATCAAGTTGTAACAATATCCAACTATGAATATGCTGTTTACTGACAGTTTTCTTACCCAAATGAAAGATATTTTGAGAATATATTTGCAGTTGACATTGGTGTTGGCTGTATTCCAGGAGTACTGTTTCGCCTTTCTGTCCCATGATCAAGCATTTTTTCCTTTTCATCATCATCTTTATCTTTTGAGTCATCAAAATCAGCATCAACATTATCAGCATCATCATCAGTACTAATACCAATATCCACAGCATCAGCAAGATCCATGGAAGCAAATGGATTAAACAGCTGCGATTGGAAAAGTTTGGGAGGTTGTTTAAGATCTAATATATAATTGCCTATTCAAAAACATTGCATGGAGAATTGTTTGAGTGGCATACCATGGAATATCCCATGTGACACTTGTATTTTCTATGTGCATGCAAAAAAAACCCACAAGTGACAAGTGGGATATTCCATGATGTGCCACTAGAAAGCTTTGTATAACTATTTTATCCCACACCATGGAAAATACAAATGCATGATGGGAAGGAAGAGTGGAATACCAACAAATATACAACAGCTTTCCTGCATTCTTAGGCTGCATTCATTATTTATACCGTGGGGGGGGGGGGAAGGACAGAGGAATTTCGCGGGGATCATAAAATTTATCAACAGGTAAATGGGGGATGCCAATTTTTTTTAATTCAGTGAGGAGGGGTTACAAATTTTTTAAAACTTGTTTTATATAATTTGCATAAAACAGGAATCATGAAACTCAAGACATAATTTATTCATCAACAATTGTTTAAAAAATGAAATACTCTGACTCGATGATTTACAGTAATAACAAAATCTGGCTATTAAAACTAGTTGATTAAACATAATTTCTTAAGCAAGTAGTAAGCAAGTAGCAAGTAGAGATCTGTAGTAAGTATATGTATATTCACTGTGGGTGACTTTAAGGTAATGGGGGGGTTGGTGTAATTTTTCATCTGAGCCTGGGGGGCATAAAAAATTTAGATATAAATTGGGGGGGGGTTCTAAAAATAAATGCCTTATCTTAAAAATATCCTCTGCCCCCCTGTGGTATACATAATGAACGCAGCCTTATTGTCTGTATTTTCTATGGCATGGGATAAATATCTGTATTAAATTAGCAATTCCCCTAACAACAGGTGGTAAAGCAGCTATGCATAACATGTTGATTTGAAGTTAACTTTGCAATATGTTGTTCATCAAACATGCAAAAGCTTGCATATAAGCTTAAAATGTGATTTGTAAATTCATTTTTCTTGGAGTGCTTTTAAAAACTTTTCTTCCAATAATGAGCAAAAGATAAACCCAAACTACAACACTGTTCACAATAATTTAACACAGCAGGAATCTAAAAGGTCAGCAACATAAGCCGTAGATTTTTTTCTTTCAATATAAATTACCATTCATGTGCTAGACATGCACACGATGGTGCAATAATACGACATACATGGCATTATTAATACCAAACTCTACACAACAGCTGAAGCCATACTAAAGTATTAGTCCTTTTAAACATTGAATGGATTGCATTCCCGAAAAAATCTATTTTAGTATATACACCTGGTTGCAAGAAGGTTGTCATAGGAGGAAAGAACTTTTGTAATTTAGTGAGAAAGGAATAACATTAAAAGACAAAAGAAGTGGTTCAGCTTCAGTGATTTTCTTTTGTCTTTTAATGTTATTCCTTTCTTGCTAAATTACAAAAGTTCTTTCCTCCTATGACAACCTATTTGCAACTAGGTGTATAAGCTTAAATAATTAATTCATAAGTAGTCACTTAAATTCTTAAATACACACTTAAATATATAATTTAATCAGTGAGACAAATTTGTGCGCAATTGGGCTAATGTTTTCATTATAACTAAAGAAATGCTCTAGTAAACTTATTTTTTGAAGTCTTTACAATTATCAAAAACTGCCATTAATTAAAGACGGACAAGACGGACCATCCACACTAGCTAAACAAACAAAAACACCTTTGAAAAAATCGATGAAGTTTTTTGATTTAATGTTTGTCGATCCTAAGGTTCAGAGTTTAAGATCATACCTACATAAATCGCTCTAAACCTCCTTGATATCATAAGAGCATTAGATATCTCTTTAATGGAGCGTAGAGTAACTATTTTATAGGGGAGGTAAGTTTATTTGTCATCACTTTTGCCCACGCGCTCTATTCAAAGCCTCACAAAACAAAAACAAAAAAAGCTTAAAACCCGTAAAAATGATTGCTGCTGACTTACCAATATTTCTAAATTGCTCTTTGTCTAGCGTAGCTTGAAGAAGAGAAGAAACCTTGCAGTTTTATGGCAAAATAAATTGTTCATTTGGCAGAAAGGTCACCTGAACCTTCCTGAACCTTATGTTTTATCCTTATGTAAATCAGCTATCGCCAGTCTTTCTCATCATATGCATATTAGCTTTTTTTTCCGAAAGTGAAGAAAATTATGAATGCGAAATGTTTAGAAATCGATTCTAAAACTAAAGGACAAAATAAGGAGTTGTTATCCTTACATTTAGGAAAACAAAGCTGAATATTTTGACTTAAAATTCTTTGACAGTATATTACAAATTCGGGGCTTTAGCTAGATTGACAGTGACATCATGTAGTCATATTTGGAAGGTTACTCACTTGGCTTACGTCTTGGTGGTGCAACACTGATTTTGTCATCTTTTAGAAATAGAACTAAAATGTATTATTATCTGTCTATAGGATTTTTATTCAGAATTAAATATGTGGATCCCGGGAATCTAAATAATACCGTTGTCTAGAATAATATGGCTGTCTACAATAGTTCCGATCTTGTTCTCTTTCTTGCATTTTTCACATTCTTTGATATTCCCTTTCTTCCTATATTTGATCTCCTCTTCAATATCACATTAATTTTCTTTCCCCGTTTTTCCTTCCAACTTAATATCATTTCTTCGCACGATGAATGAGTCGATGAAGCTTGCTACTTGACGTATAAATATTACATTTATTTCAGGTGACACCTGATGGTTTAATGACAGTTTTGATAGCAATCTCTCCTGTTCCTTCGCGAAAGCCACGCACTCACGCTTGACAACTTTTTGGAATGTGAAATGCAGAAAAAACAAAAAAAACATAAAAAATAAAATCGCTCATTCTTGTGCAGTTTATTTTTTCCCTCTCAGTTATTTGCCTTCTTGATTCTTCTTTACAACTTCTCTCGCCGTCTTCTCTCTCTCTCTCTCTCATTTTGAGTGACTATTTCTATTTTCTTTCTGAGAATGACGATGTTTCTCCTTGCACCATAGGGAGCCCTGGCCTACTATCTCTCCCGATGTGACTCCACCAGTGGTGTTCTACATACTTCGACAATTACGAACAAGACACAAATGATCTTTTCGTTAATTCTTTTCTTCTGTCTCATCTTGTTCTTCCTCGACAGCACCGCCATTATCTACAAAAATAAATAAATGATAAAACTCGAGGGTGGTGAACAGCAAGAATGAGGAGATTTTGTTCGACTTGATGTGGAGGTCTGAGAGGGCTACACGATTGGCAGCTATTTCATAACAAACTCTCATCCCTCCCCTCCCCTCCCCTCCCCTGCTAATTTATAACCGCCTTTCCACTTACTTGATTCTTGTGGTGGTATGGCTGTGTCTTCGGCTGCAAGAGATCTGAAGGGGAAAAAAAAAAAAAAAAAAAAACAGGAAGAATAGTTTAAACTATGTGACTTAGGTGATATAATATTTGTGTTTTGAGATACACTATACCCAACGATTGTGTATTTTTAAACAGATTTTTTGCAGTTATACAAAAAAACTGCTCTAATCCAGACATGACAGTTGCTATTGACAAAATCTCATCAAACTCTAAAACTTACTTTTTTCTTCGATCTTCTGCTGCTTCGACGTTATGCTCTCCGGTTTCATCGTGTTCTTCCTCGCCAAATGGCGCGAGTGTTAATGGATTAAAACCTGACATGGCTTCTCCAATGATTCCAACCCTTGAAGAACATAAAAACGTAAAAATGAGAAACAGGTTGCGCAATGTCTGCATGGGTAGCACGACCACGAAGCCTTCTCTAAAAGTTCAATTGTACTTACTTTGACTTCAAAGTTAAAGGCTCTTTATCGTCATCGTGTGGAAGTTCACTAAAAAAATCATCAATGAATCAATAAATGTCATTTATTTATTTTTTCTACGTTGTATTGGCTATTCTTTTCAATTACCATTTATTTAAATATCATTTACATGGATCGATAGTAGGCGTGTTTTTCCATAATTTTTTCCGGCCCCACGCGATTACTTGTTTCGAGCATAAAAAGCCGCCATGCATGGAACTTCGAAGGGATCAGTCCTTGATGAAAATAGGGTTAGCAGCCGGCTTAGGTTTCAGTAGGGCGCGAGAGAGACTGAATCATACGGGTTAATTGATGATTTTATTCCACTTACTCAGCAGAAACTGGAATTGCTTTGGTTCTGTCAAGAAACCAAGGAGAAGCTTCTTTAGATGTTGGTAGAAGTGACACAAGTACTGGCGATCGTTGGCTGAAAAAAGAAATAACTCTAAAAATAAGATTGAAAAGATAAAATTTGAAAGAAATAGGTATATATATTCCCGTGAAAAGTGGACATGTTTTCCTTCGACAACGACATCATCCCCATCATCCCCATCAACACCATCACCATCATCATCACCATCACCATCGTGATCAACATGATTATCATCATCACCACCATAATAATCATCATCGCGATCATCACCATCATCGTCATCATCCCCATGTTTATATTACTAACTTACTTTACTATAGATTTGATGGCCGGTCGTTTTCTGTGAAAAAAATAAATAAAATACGCATTAAAAATTATTTTTTCCAAAAACATCTTTCTCATCTAGTACTTACGGTTTGAGGCGTCGATATTCTGCTGGAGTTAAAGGCTTATTGCTGCTGTCCCTGAGTCTATCCATTGCATACACCTCTGAAAATAGTATAGTATACACCATCAATTTAGCTACCATTATTCTTTTAGATTTGTGAGTGCAAGCGAGGTCAGTGGACAGAAGACGGAATCGGTAGTTAATAGAGGGAGATGGTTAGGAAACCTATTGTTGTAGGTCCTTGTTCACTTTTTTCAACCGTGACCCTGCACAACCTTTTGTTTTACCATTGTTTTACCATCATTGGTTACGGCTGAA
>WUAP02128733.1:0-14342 GCA_015163945.2 Stichodactyla helianthus | reverse complement strand
ACGTGTTGTTGTTTGTGGGACAAGATCTTAATTCCACTGGGAAAAATCCTGCGAAGGTGATTGGTTGCTATTGTTTTAGCCGGAACCATCAATTGTATTTATCTATGCAAAGTATCCCTCAAAGTCGAGAATAAGAAACCACTGATAGAAAACACCCTTATGACTTACCCAATGATAGCATTAACCACTGACATCCATGCCCCACACCATGACGACCACGGACCAATCAGAACCCTGAATGAACGAACGGTACTCTTTCTTGTATATCTACCAACCGCGTACTCGATGAGAATAATAGGTATGGACCAAATGAAGAGAAATAATATCCAGGCTATCAGAAACTGTAAACACCCTAGACAATTGGAAGTTTAAAAGGATTTAATTTCGGAATCCAACTGAGAGTCAAAAAGGCACTCTCTCAGTCCGGGCCAGCTCAGAGTTACAGCACGTACACGGTACGATGTGCCGTGACATAACACTGAAATAGATTGTCATTGTTTTCTTTTAAAACACCATTCATAACTCGTAGTAATACCTAGGCTATCAGAAAATAATTAAAAAAGTTAAAAACATTTTAGTGTCAAGACACTGTTTAAAATCAATCAACCAACCACTTAAACCAACCAACCAACCACAACCAATGAATCAACCAATTATGCAACCAAGCAACCTTATTTACACATGCAGGATAGCACGTAACAGTAATTTAACTGACAAACTTGTGACCCTCTTTTAACGTCTCTTAAGTTGAAAGGGACGGGACCGCCATTAATGTGATCATCCGAGCCACGTGAACGTCTAACCATTTGCAGATGTTATTATACAAAGGCAGCACTATACACGCTATGCATAAAGCCACAACGAATTTGCATAAAGCCACCACTAATTTGCATAAATAACTAAGCTCAATAAATTTTGAAAACATTTTGACTTCACATGAAAGACTATCAGTGAATTAGTAAATGTGCACAGTTTCAAAGAATAATGGTAAAACCTTGCAGAGTTATAAGCGTTTAAAATATGCTAAAAACGTCAAAACGAGGCTGGTCGGGCCTTGGCTGTGTTTTACATACAAATCCTTCTAAATTTAAATCGCTGTAACTTGTCAGGTGTTTGTGCTAAGACCCTGAAATTTGATTTATTTACTAATGTTAGCATGCTCTTGTGAAGGCTGGTTGTTATTACTTTAGCACATGAGCAGAAAGCAGTATTCCTCATTCACTGAGAAATACTGCTTTATGCATAGCGTGTATTCAGTTATTTTAAGACCCCGAGTATTGTAATAGCCAAGGATGATTGAACCCATGACCTCCTGCACAATAGACTGATGTTCAAACCAACTGAAACGACCGGTTGGCGGTTGTTTCCCGCCGACCATACTTAGAGTTACAGCACGTACACAGTACTTTGAGCCTTGATAGTAAAATCACTGGCTAGACTCAAACAAAATCCAATCTATCATCCTACCTTTCCCGCCACTATTGTTAGCAACTATTCTTGGAAATCTCCAGATGTTTCCAGTCCCCACTACACATCCGAGACAGGACAAGACAAGACCAGCTTTTGCTCTTGAAATGACCAGGGCCCTGTGGAATATTCAAATAACGTCGCTGGAGTCCTCTCCGATAGCGAGGAGACTTATTTCTCATTTTAGGAGCATTAAATAGACGAGAAACCAGAACATTTTTCTGTCAGAATTTTGTCAGTAGCCGGTTTAAGCAAGACATTGAAATAGCTAAAAGAAAACGGAAAACCAAGGTTTCACTGAATAACCCCGAGAATCCAGAGACCCTGAGGGCTATAAGCCGAAGCATGTGTCTAAGAGCTAGAGGTCTACTAGATAGAATTTCAACTCTGAATTAGAAAGGATTTTATCAAAGGGAACCAGACCCAGTAATGCAGTGTTTGTCTTAATAGTCACATAATACATTCAAGGCTTAACTACGTAGGCCGGTCTATGCGCATCAGTGTTTATGAACTGTTGTGGTGCTTATCATGTGACTACTGACCTTGATCCTCATTCCTTTTCATCACATGATTTGATATCAAAGCAAATTAAAGATTTGAAGTGCTTCGAGAACAATGCATCATTCGGTATTACCACTATTTTCATTGGTACGCTTTCGCGACAGGGAAATTGGGCAATACACTGCCGTCAATCAAACTAATTGTTCGGTACCTTTATGTACTTTAATTGACGGCAGTGTATTGCTCAATTTCCCTGTCGCAACTATTGCCTCGATCGCCGTGTAGCAATGAAAATATTGGTAAAGGACGCAGTTTTTGTTATGAGTTGTAAGGGAAGGGATAGGGGTGGGGTGAGGGTGTGAGAGCTCCTAAGGAAGCAGCGATTAATCAGTATTTTGTATTGTATTATACAAAAAAAATGCCTAAGCAGTTTCAAAATGCATGTTCTCAGTCTATCTCGTAGCCCAGTTTTCTAAAAAATGTATTTTTTTCTAGTTTTTTTTCGCATCTCGTCGCCAATTCGATTCTATTTCCGGCTCGTTTAGAACATCATGTATGATCTCTGTTACATTACATTATCTAGGCCTGAAGACTAAACGATAAAACTAGGCAGGAATGGCAGTTGGTTTAAATGGAACAAAGATTAGTAACTACTCAGTAAGTTTAGCAGTATTACAGTCCATATGAGTTAAAAGGACTGACACTATTCATGCTGTTCAAGGTGTCTTCAACTCAAGTGGATAAGGTGTTAATATGTAATTAGTCTGATAAATAGCCAGGAAGACTTGACTTTAAGTAAGCCACATCTATAAGAACAAGTTTTTATTGGCAAGTCTCTTTCTTGAAAAGCTGACATGCTTTTAAGCAAGACAAGGCGACTTGTCAAAGGCAAACTTGTCAACTTTTGTCGTCTACATGAGAGCCGAAACTGAGCGTGACAAGAGCTGACTAATTCGTGTACAGCGGCTTATAGTTGAGACAAACAACGATTTCTTTCTCGACCTCACCTCGTCCATTCTTCCTTCACTTCTTGCTCTCCTGTTTAAACAACTATTAGTGTCCTTTCTGTCTGTTCTTACTAATTATATCCATCAAGTATAAGTGCCATAGCTTGAGTGAGCTTCGTGACCAAACTGTTGTCAAACCCTGGAACAATATGATTCCCGTCGGGAGTGGGGCTAGTAAAATCGCTAAGACGTCTATAACTCAAGGTTTATGGGATTTTAAAAATTTATTCTTTTTTATGATAAAATATAAAATTATTAAAGTACGAATGGTAAATTGTGTTTGAAAAGCGAAAATATGATAAACAACATAAAGCCTCGCAATTGCAACCCCTGCCCCTCCCCACTCAGGTCATTCGGCTCAATTCAAAATGGCGGACGAACTGCATTGAGTTGATTCAAGAAAAACAGCAGCATTTTAAGAAGTAATTATCGCAATGACAGGGTGGTTTTCTAGTCTGAGGGGAGCGAAAAGACTTCCTGACTGCACTGGTCCTTTCGCTGTTGGTTGTACAGATTTTATGTGTACAAAAAGTGACCTCCTTCATGAAGTGGACCAAAACCACGGCAGCTTCCTTCGTCTATTCTATCCCACACAGGACCACAATTTAGACCACAACGAACTCTTAAAGAAGCAGACTACTTGGTTTCCAAGGAGTGAATATTCCAAGGGGCTAGCTAGTTTTGTTAACCTGCCTGGTTGGTTGTTTGGAGCTTTTGTTCACTGGACCATAGGTTAGTAACAAATAGGGTAGTAACTTAATAGAATTCTTGCGTAAGATTAAAGATTAAATTACGTAACCATAAATTTAAATTATTTTAAAGTTACTAGAAAAAGACAGAGATAATTTCATAATGGAATGCTTTCTGTTAAATATTCTTGAACATTCTTTTATTTTGATATTAAGATTTGATTTTGAGCTTATAAGTTCTACTTTAGTTCTACTACGCTACTTTATAGTTCCATTGAGGTTAGCAAAAAATGTCTTATAGGTAATAGGACTATGCTGTCCAATTTGGAAATAATTCATTTGGATGAAAACTTCCCAAGGATTGCCAAAATTGGATGAGGCTTGTTGTGTTCTGATCTCTGACATCTTTATTACTACTACAACCATGTGCTACATACATTTGTATATTATATCAGTTGATAGATAAGATAAACTTGAACACTGTATGAATTGGTGGTTGATTACTGACGTTTCGGACGTTAGTCCTTCGTCGGAGTATATTATATCAATAATCACGTGGTATATATATCAGGTTACAACAAGGCTGTCATAGGAATTGTTTGATACTTTTTTACAACCACTCAATCTCTGTTGGGGGGGGGGGGGCTCTTAGGTTCACTACACACACACACTACCAGTATTACATATGAATATATTTATAACACACAACACTCACCACATCTTGATTTCCATGGAGTAAGGAAAACCCTGATGTGGAACAACATGGGACAACTACAATGCAGATGATAGAGAACCCTAAAAAAACCTTGTGACAAAGAAGACAACAACACATTTGACAGACTCTTCTCAAAATTAGCATCCAAAGTGCAGAGAGATTTCACAAAAGGGGGTGGCTAGTGTTAAAGACCTATTAAAGTATACATTTCCTTTCTAAGAGTATACTTTGATAATACTCATATTTCCTATTTTGAACCTTCCAAAAAGGGAGGTGAACAGCAGACACAATATACTCCCAGGATCTGACACTGCAGGGGTGGAACCCAGCAGTACTGACCTGTAGTACTTGCAGCATTGACAGGCAATTTGTTAACAACATACACCACTAATACTGCACCATACCTTGAATTATAATTATATATAATTATAAATTATAGTTATAGTATAAAAATGATTCATTTTTTAATCTCCAGGTCATGTGCGTATTCCAGCCATCCTGGATGCACCTCTACTCCCAAGCATGAGTGAAAAAAAACAACTACCTTGTATTGTGTTCTCTCATGGTCTTGGTGCTAATAGATTAATGTATTCTACTTACTGCTGTGAACTGGCTTCACATGGATGTGTAGTGGCAATAGTAGAACACAGGTATGGAGTACATGTACACAACTTACCAAACTTGTGAATAATTACAGAGGCCAATCTAGGATTTGGGGGAGGGGCGGTCACTGAAAAATGTTTTTTAAGTAGAACATGATGTCCCAAGGTAAAAAGAAGGGGGTCATGGGCACACTGTCCCCTGGATCTACCACAGAATTAATGAGAAAACAAAGGAAATCACTGTGGTGATTGTAGTTTGGATATTATGTAATCATAATTTGCATCATGTCAACTTTAATTTGGCTTTGATATTTAGTTATTAAAATGACTTAAGAAGCTAATATCAAAACACCTGAAGGAGTGTTTGATCCTCTATCCAAGCACCTGGAAGTTAAGAAAATATCTGCCTGTCAATTTTTTTCGACCCCATTATCAGTACTGTTTGGATATCAGTCAAATGTCTTTCTTGAAATGGAAAAATTGTTTCTTGCAATTGGGAGCAACAGAAGCCCATTTCAGTTTTGTAGCATATTGTACCATCCAACTCTACATTGTGTAAGTTAGTACAA
This sequence comes from Stichodactyla helianthus, assembly GCA_015163945.2. Classification (NCBI taxonomy): domain Eukaryota; kingdom Metazoa; phylum Cnidaria; class Anthozoa; order Actiniaria; family Stichodactylidae; genus Stichodactyla; species Stichodactyla helianthus. Next base: position 8,792 of record WUAP02128733.1, on the reverse strand, counting down.
CTGTACATTTCCTACTCATGCAAAAACCATTCTTATAAATATGGCAAGGCAATTCCACATGCTCTCACTGGCCTGTTTATGGCCCATAACTTACAAAATAGATCATACATTGTCCTTGTCTTATCATATAACATGCATCTTATTAACCTCACTTGCTCAGTTTGTATGTATTAGTTATAAAATCTCATTTTACTACTTTTTATGGCCTGCACACCACACACTTGAGCCAAAAGGCAGTGAGAAAAAACTTGGTTCATTACTTACTGTACCGCCATGGGTGCTGGTGTGTTTAATGCCACACATCTTGCCTTGAAAATACAGCAAAAGGAAAGGTCAACTTTGATTTCATAGAATAACCAAAGGTTGAAAGAAAATGAAAATGACTATGTCATATTTCCTTCCATTGACAGAGATAAGTCAGCATCTGCAACATATGTGCTCAAAGAAGATAAAGAAAAAGAAAAAATAGTAGAAGAATGGATACCATTCTACAAAAAGACTTCTACAGATGATGAGTTTAAACTGAGAAATACTCAGGTGAGTCCTCTAAATCATACTTGGTGTTTTGAATTTTCTAAACTCTTAGCTCTGATACATTACTTTCATTCTGGCTAGTTGCTAAGTGGCAAGTTGATAGTTGGTGAGTTGTTACAAACAAGGAGAGTCTATAAAGAGAAAAACATTTGATTACATACCTGAGGCCCTGTTACGCAGTGAAACTTTGACCTGAAACTTGCGTGCATGTTTCACTGAGTCACCTAGAGCCTTTACATCCTTTTGTTTCCAACAAGTGGGGAAGGTATATGAGGAGAGTGTGTTACATACATGTAAATCCAGTAACATTCCTGCCCCATGTAGACCTATATAGGCTGATAACAATTTTTCAGTGCAAGGTACAGTGTATATCATTAGTGTTTATCACATGAACAGCTAGATGATACTTTTATACAACGTCTGTGTTCTCGTGTTCTAAACTAATTTTTTTTTTAAATGAACCAAGTTTAGCTGAGGAAATCCAAGTTCAAGTTTGAATGAATGAATGAATGAATGATGCCTTTATTTAAAAATAAATCCAAATTACTCAGGGTAATCCAATCAGGGGGGAAGAAGCCCACCTACTATCAATAGGAGCCCTGTGAAAATGAAGATGATTTTGTATCTGATATACAACCTCCTCCGTGGTCTATGATTTCTATTGTGTTTTGCTCATTACTTATTCATTAATTATTCATGAGTTTTTCAATTATTGTTTATCACAGCTGAAACAGCATCAAGATGAATGTATTTCAGCAATGAATATCTTGGAACATTTACACAAAGGAACTACACTTGACAACCTTATCAAAGATCGAAGTTTTGACTTTGCACAGTTTAAGGTACTATCTATTGCTAGGTTTCAAACAGCTGATGAATCTCATCATCTGCTGAAACTGTCAGTCAAACATTGACCACCATGTGCCCTCAACCAGAAAATATTCAATTGAAAACTTCATTCAGCTGATGACATTTCCAAAAGAGATTGCTTATGATGTCAGATGAAACCCAGCAACTGGCTGTCAGAAGAAAACCATTAATATAGTTAGACCAGGACCAATATTATCATGGGTGACTGTGCTTGAAAGAAGACAACCTTAAATATGTGTCTTGACCTAAGACTTTCCATTTTCTTACACTAAAATTTATCTTGGAGGGGAATCCTTGGGTGGTGTAGTGGTATCGCACACCTCTCTCACACCTTTGAGGTCTCGGGTTCAATTCCTGGCCTCAGCATTTAATGTACATAGAGTTCTTGTTGGGTCTCTTCCTTGATTCAAGGGTTTTTCTCTGGGTTCTTCAGTTTTTCTTCCACTGCAAAACCCAACATTCTAAATTCCAATTCAACATTCAGTTTTTTATGATAATTGATTTGTTGAAGTGTTTTTGTCCAGAGTGCTTTTATATATTATTTTATTATGAAAATGTGATGGAAAAAATCCTTAGTGAAGGAATAGCATTAGAATTTTAGGGTCTCGAGGTCTTGTAATTTAAAATTTTTTTTAAATCCTGTACTTGAAATGGTGTAACTGTTTAATAAGCTGTATTCCATTTTGTATCATAATCAGTAAGTTATACTTGTGAGAAGCATCTCTTCTGCCATCACTTTTGAGCTTAAAATATCTGTGTAAATGGAGCTGCCTTTACTGTAAAAATATTTGTAAATGCATGGTTTAAACCGAGCTCTTCAATCAACTTAGCTTGGATGACCATGTAAAATGGTGGTCCCATCTTAGTCACTCTCGTTTTAATTCTAGGGCCGACTTGATCTGCAGAAAACAGCTATTATTGGCCACTCATTTGGGGGTGCCACAATTGTAGCCACACTGGCGAGGGAAAAGCGTTTTAGGTAAGATATGGGAATTGTTCTTCAAATCTTCATTTTACAGTTTTGTTGCAGGAGTGAGAAACCACAGTGTCTATTGTGATTCTCTATTGATGTACTTCATACCATTCCATATGCATGGCTAGATTTTCAAAATCTTGCATTAAAAAAAGTTAAAACTTTTCAATTTTCTGCAACATTTGTCTGGTTGTTTTGAGATGTTGGTGTTGCGAGACATACTTGCTGCCATTTTTATTTCACTACCAATGCTAATTATCAATTAGAAAACACAAAACCGCACACCCACGGTGTTATAGACGCACAAGAGAAAACATAAAGAACAATTTATAACAAACAAAAGAGTGGCATTATTTCATTCGTTCTTATCAAATTGAGTCTCCCTTGTTACTAGTAAAGGGTCTGTTGAGTGTTTGTATAAGGTATGGGTGAGCTATCGGTATCCTAATACCCTGGGGTGGGGGGTATTCCCTTTGTCCAAGTGGTAGGGATGATCGGCAGTTGGTTTGAAATTAAAAGAGCTTTTGAAGCCATGTTGATTTCAACCCTAAAAGGACCACCGATCACCCCTAACACTTGGATGAAGAGAGTACCACCCACCCCCCCCCCACCCCCCCAGCCTGTAATACTGTCACATCTTTTTCTGTCTTATATGCTTATAATGATAGATGTGGTGTAGCCCTTGATGTATGGATGTTACCTCTTGGTAACGAGATCCATGACCAGGAGATCAATCAACCTCTTTTCTTCATTAATACTTACCAATTCCATAAATGGCGGGAAAACGTCGATGAACTAAAGAAACTCGTACAGGGAAAACCAGGTTAGAATTGTAAAATGCTTCTACTGTATTTAAATCAAAATATTAGAGAGATGGTAATGTGCTGTAGACTATAAATGAAAAATCTAAAGATGCACACTTGCGATCTTGACTGGTTAGTGTGCTGCCTGCTAAGCAAGAGGTCTGTAGTTTGATCCTCAGTGACCTCACACACTAGTTTTAAGGAGCAAGTGTGGCTTGGTTGGTTAGTGTGCTGTCTGCTATGCAAGAGGTCTGTAGTTTGATCCTCAGTAACCTCACACACTTGTCATAAAGAGTAAGCGCTGCTAACCATGAGATTCTAACTTTACATACTTATATTTGTATTCATAATGATTATTTTTTCTTGCAGAAACAAGACCAGTCATTGCTGTAAGGTACGCTACTTCTACCCTCTTCCTAATGATTTCAACATGTCTAAAATCTATACTTATTTTTGCAAAGCTCCCTCCCCCTCCCCCCCTCGCAAATATATTTTTTGAGTTGAAAAAGCTGGATAGCAAGTTGATAACTGCTTCTTACATGTTGTTTAGGGACTGTTCATTAATTATGCCTTGGGGGGGCTGGAGGAAAAGTACGGGGGGCTTTGAAAAAAATTCACACAAAGAAGGGGGGACTTTAATGGTTTGCTGACTTAAAGGGGGGTTGAAACAAACAATTCAGGTATGTCAGAGAATTTCAAAAATTTCACCAACAGTTTATTGTTCATTTTAATGGGCTATTTTTCTTAAAGGTCACAAGAAGGGGGGTCCAAAAAATAATTGAGATAGAATTGGGGGGTTGTGAATTTTTTCCACGGTTTTTTTTATTTTTCCTCCAGCCCACCCTGAGGCATATTTAATGAACAGTCCCTTAATGTGAGTCGTGTTCTATTACAGGAGGACCTCTCACATGAGTCAGTGTGATATTGTTTTTGTTATGAGTCAATATCTGTCGTGGTTCTCCACGTGGAGGTCACACCAACTGGACTCCTGGACAGCGGATGATTTATACAAAAAGGCAATGTGGGCATTCCTCTGTAGACATTTAGGTGAGTGTTGGAGTACTTTACTAATTTGCGCATTGAAATCAATATCAGGGACGTATGCAGGGGAGGGGCTGCAGGGGGTGTGCACCCCCCTGAACTGATCCACTTACAGTCAATTATGGCTTCAATTTTATTTACTTTTGGTGCTCGAGAGTAAAAAAAGACAATGACGATTTCCAGGTGCCAAGTATTGTAAGTGAAATAGTGCCATGTCTGTCTATACAGTTCTGAAAATCTCAAAAAGCTATTGCAAATTAAACGTGCGAGCTATCTGAGCAAAAGCACGTGTTTTTCGTCTTCCTTGTTTAGTCAACCAAACTTCACTTGTAGGCTCACATCAGTCTACTGTGGGTGTAAAGTTTTCCCATTTGAGTTCCATGATAAGTCCCTTGAGTACTACTCCTTTCTCTACTGGTAACGTATAATCAAAAAATAAAGTTATTAATCAATCAATCAATCAGTCAATAAATAAACATGTAAATAATGAATGAATAAATGAATGAATGAATAAGAAAAGAAAATAAATAAATAATGGATGGATGGATGGATAAATAAATGAATGAATGAATGGATTAATGAATGAATGAACAGATTAATGAATGAATGAATGGATTAATGAATGAATGAATGGATTAATGAATGAATGAATAGATTAATGAATGGATTAATGAATGAATGAATAGATTAATGAATGAATGAATGAATGGATGAATGAATGAATAAATGAGAGAAAACAAAGAATCCCAAGGGATTTGAAATGGGAAAACATCACACCCAAAGTAAAAAGATCTATTTTGTTTCAATAGAAATTGGAAACCCACCAAAGCACGTTCCTCTTCTTGACGGCGGTGATAAAGTACCTGAACACGTGACAATGGGATTCCAAGAGCAGTCTAGCAATGCGCAACTATAACATATCAAACATTCTTGCTTCCCAACCCCCTCCCCGTTTCTTTTAGTCTCCGCCAAGAAACGCAGGGCCCTGGGGTGGAATCCAAGAACCGGAAGCAGCATTTCTAGTTCCGGTTTGATTTATTAGTCCACTTCCGAAGTCTTGAAAAAGATGCATGAAGGCGAGGCTTTTAACGAAATCACGTTTGGTGGCGTGAAAAGACTGACATTGTCTGTTGCTTAAAAGTTTATTTTTCGAGTGAACTGCAAACAAGTCATAGAGAAAAGAGTGACAACAGAACAAGTCAATCGTTTCACGCCACAAAGTGTGATTTAACACGAAGCCTTGCCTTCATGCATCATTTCCGAGAACTCGGAAGTGGGCTATTCTTTTGGTAGTTTGTCATTGTTGTATTAGCCAATCAGAAAACCCTAGCAATAGGATTCGCCCAGAGCTCTTTGAGACCAAAAGGAATGCGGGCTCAGGGAACGAGAGTGAAATACAAATGGAAAAATTGAATATAATAATTTTATAATTTTGCGAACATTTTTTATTCTTAATAATTTCGTAAGCGCGAAAACAGAAAAAAGACAATTAGACAATCAATTAGTACATTTTGCTAGTTTGGTCCACTTTGGCTTCGATTGCCACCCCAACCCCATATATCACCACCCTATCACCACCTCACCCCACCCCATCACCACCTCACCCCCATCACCACCCCACCTCACCCCCATCACCACCCACCACCACACAGACAGATAGACAAAATCCTGGCTACGGGCTTGGTGGAGACCTAGCCATGATAGGAAATGACGAATAGAAGAATTGAAAATTATAACTTTATAATTTAGCAAGCACTTTTTGATAAATAAGACCTTCGTAAGCACGAAATCAAATGCCCAATCTAAAAATAGGCGTCCATTTCAATAGCCCTTTCCCAAGATATGGTTGAGTGAGTCCTGTACTTGCCAAAGCTTCGATTTCATTACCGTAGCAGTTTCTTCTTGGTGTTATTATGTAAATTATATATTGTTTAATCAACAACTCTTCTTTGCTTTATTGTTTAATCATCCCGAAGTCCATTGTATCAGATTAGTACATAGCTCAGTGCACGATGGTACGTACTGAAATCAAGGCTTTGGCTAGTATTACCGGACTAACTCAACTATATCTTGGCTATAGGACGTTTGCATGATGGCGTCATTTGACCACTACTACCAGAATGCTTCGCGTATTTTCTTTCATATTTAAATTTGTATTTCCTCATGAGAATGGTAAGACAAGTGGTGCTAATCAACTCAACAAAAGAAAGTGTGCAAGGGATTCTGGTAGTAGAGGTTCTTGACGTAATAAAGCAAATGTCCTATTGCTGTTTTGCTTCGATAGCAAAGGTTATCAAATCTAGATAATAGAAAGTTGAAGCCGAGGATTAGCGCAAACAATTGTATACATTTGAGGATTTTTTGCACTCTAACCACAAATAGACCAAATCCACTTGAGTGTAATGTTTTTCCATTTCAGACCACGTGTCATCCTCTTGGGGATAAGATTCTTTGTTTGAGGTTCATCCATATTAACGTATCTTCTCAAGCGTTTCTGAGGAACAAAGAAATAATACCCAAGGGAATGACACGTGGTCTGAAATGGGAAACAAATACGCTCAAGTGCATTTGGTGGTTATAATTCCATGTCCAAGTAAAACACAATACATGTATTGTATTGTCTTCTTTTGTCTTCTATTGTTACTTGGACATGGAATTATAACCCATTTGGTCCATTGAAACTGTTTTGTGGAAAAGCAAATTCGGAAAAGGCCTGCTGGTGCAATGTAGTGTGGACTTTAAGATTTTTAAGGTGAATTCTTTTCGGTATTACACAAGTTTGGATTTACTGGATTTTCATCGGATTCTTAGCATGATAATAATTAGTCACTAATTGTAATTCAATTCTCGTAAAAACAATAATTTAAGATCATTGGATATTTTATATTTCTTAATTATTTTTAGAAGTAATTCAAATTTTATGATTTTTATTTTTATAACTTACTTTACCTTATCCCAAAACAAAATAGCTTTTTAATCTCGAATTATTAAATAAATAAATAAATAAAATCTTTCCCTCGCTCACTTACCCATTCAGTCTTCTATCCACCCATTCAGTCATCTATCCACCCATTCAGTCATCTATCCACCCATTCAGTCATCCATCCACCCATTCAGTCATCCATCCAGTCATCTATCCACCCATTCAGTCATCTATCCACCCATTTAGTCATCTATCCATCCATTCAGTCATCTATCCACCCATTTAGTCATCTATCCACCCATTCAGTCATCCATCCAGTCATCTATCCACCCATTCAGTCATCCATCCAGTCATCTATCCACCCATTCAGTCATCCATCCAGTCATCTATCCACCCATTCAGTCATCTATCCACCCATTCAGTCATCTATCCATCCATTCAGTCATCTATCCACCCATTTAGTCATCCATCCATCCATTCAGTCATCCATCCACCCATTCAGTCATCTATCCACCCATTCAGTCATCTATCCACCCATTCCTCTTCCATTAATTGATTCTGTGGACATTTATCCTGTACGTAAGTCAGCCAGTTGGTCTGTCGATCGATCGGTCGGTTGTCGGTTATTCATTCGGTCGGTCTTCCGTTTGTAGTAGTTCATTTCATTCTTTAGCTCGTTGGTTTGTTCGGTCTGTCAGTCGTTCGATTGTTCGGACGTTGGTTCGGTCGGTCGGTCAGTCGTTTGATTGTTCAGTAGTTCGTTCGTTTCCTTCTTTAGCTCGTTAGTTTGTTCGGTCGGTCAGTCGTTCGATTGTTCGGTCGTTGGTTCGTTAGTTCGTTGGGTCGGTCGGTCAGTGGGCCGTTCTTTCAGTGGATGAAGAGCCACTCTGTGGAAATGCCACTGCCAAACCCGTTATTATTATTATAATATTACTCACTTATTTTCTTTTATCTTCTTTCTTTCTTTTAACTTTCTTATCCATAAACCATTTTAGTACTTATAATTTGTGCTTGTTATATTTAAATATATTGGTTTTCATTAAAAAATCGTTTGTTTTAAAATCTTATATTAGATCCGTCTAGAATAAGCATTTCTCACCTTTCGTGTTCCAACGTAAGCCGCCTTAGGATAATATTCTATTTTATTCAAGTAAAATGTACAAATCCGCTTTGTGTACAAATCCCAGTCTAAACATCGATAACACGAATCCTTTTCTCTCTAAACAAAGGAAAATTCTCTAAATAGTGACTTTTGGGAAGGTAGAAACGATAGTTTTAATCTAATCAATAATGCATTTCAAAAAAAAAAGAAAGGTTTTCATTTGATCAAATGAGAAGGAATGCTGCTGCCAGCTGCCTTGATCGATATTACTCCCGGAAGCCTTAACTGAGTGTTTTTGTAAAAATATTAATTATCTTCGCCATTATACCACTGAAATCTGGTATAATATCATTACAGCAACAACAACCACTCATGGATACTTGATAAAACCGACTAAGAGAAGATTGAATTATGAAAATGGAATATTCTAGAAGACCTTAGAAATATTATGATTACTTTCGTTTGATAAATTTGTGCTCTAATTCTTTTCCCATTTTCTTTCTTTTTTGTTCTTGTTGTGTCTTTCCTTCCTTCGTTCGTTCTTTC